>VZTQ01002143.1:616755-669892 GCA_013400755.1 Pelecanoides urinatrix
ACAGTACACAGCACTTAATCAAGAAGACCCATAAGCCACAGAGAGCGAAGCCACTGATGAAAGTCTTTCCAGTAATTTCAGTGAAGAGAGGATTTTACCCTAAAAAAGGCTTTTTTTTTTTTTTCCTTCTCCCTGTTTCTAAGTCTATTGCAATAGAGTGCTCTCCTGGGGTTTCTGGATGACTGGAAACGGCATCTTGAACCATCACCTGGTTTCAGACACACGTTACTCGTGGCCATTCAAGCTGATGGCAGCAACACCACATGGTCAAATGATAGAATCATTAAGGTTGGNGGTGTGCTCCTGCGTGGTATCTCAGTAGCATATCGTAGCTTATGCACCCAGGGAAAGAAATTTCAAAGGCACCAGAGGATTTTCAGAGATCAGCTCCTGCTGACGGGGAGGCAGAGTTCATCCCACCCAATACCAGCTGTTGGAGGTGGGTATCCAGTCAAAGCTGGTGTCAACGGAGGGACGGGATCGCTAGGAGAGGACACATCGTAGTGTCAGTGCCATCAACTGGGAGGGAGCCAAGACAAATAGCTCAGACCGGACACCTAACTTCCAGAAAAATGAAGTCAGCTGGAAAAAAAAGTCCCAGCACAGTAAAGTAACCAACCCAAAACCTTTAAAAAAAAAATTGTACAGGCAGGTGCCAATAGATTAGTGTAACCATACCTTATACTGGAACAGGAATGGGGATATCTAGTTTGGGATGAGATATCCTTCCACACTGTAAGTGCACTGTTAGTTGTGCTGTTAAAAGGATACCGCTAACTAATAAACACAGAAGTACTCCAAAAGAAATGGTCTACTTTCAATGTAAATCAACTCTTACACTGTCATCTAAAAAATATCCTGGTAGATAAAAGGCATAAAAAAATTAAGTACAAAAAGTCTAGATGACATCAAATAACAATTGGACATAAGCAGATACATTATATCATACATGTGTCTTCGATCTGTTAAATATTAATTTAAATGGACACATTTAAAAAGACGTTGATTTATAATACAGATAAGCACTTTTTGTTAGAAGAGCGCAACTCCCGTTACTGAGTAAGAGAGGAACAGCTACAGAGAAGAGCAGAATGAGGCATGGAACAGTCCAAGAATAAGAAAAATATATGGTACAGTTACCTGATGCAGTTTTCTGGTATGGACAATAAAATTCTCATGTGCATATACTTACACGCATTCAGTGTGGCTCTTCTAAATTAACCCCCTTTTACAGGACTTTTTTTTTTTAATCCTGAATTGCAAGCTACCTAATATGATATATCGCTGTCCTCCAGAATTGTAAGATTATTCAGTTTGAAAAGATTACTCTAGCGAGTATCGAGTAACACTATGCTAAAATATACACTCTATCTGCAACAAGCGCTTATTTAGCTGCAACTCAAACCAGACAGCGTTAGCTGCACGCGTCTATCACTTCAAAGTGTGAAGAAAGTTCTTTCAAAAGCTTCACACGCACACCCTAAATATATCTTGTGCCAAAACACAGCAAATACTCTGTAATAAACCAATCTGTAAGGCAGGTTTTTTTTGCTTCCTTCTTAAGTTCCAGCTTCAAGGAGTACTTGGGTATACTCTCAGGCATGCACTCAACTGTGAAGTGAAACACCGACTTAAGCACATGCCTACGTTGTTTCCTCCACTGTTGTTAATTTACGGACAAATTTGCTACATTTGCCAATTATCTGCCTTTACATCATTCTCAGTCATGCGGGTTTTTGCTCGGTAAAATGCTGCCCACCCTCCCCTCTGCTCCCAAAGCACTGGCTTTTGGGGGAGTTACAGGACACCCAGGACGATGTGCAAGAGCAAACCCTGTGGAAAAGTGAAGAGAAGGTGTGTAAAGAAGCGGTAGTTGTGTCTGAAGACAAAGAAACAGAAGAATGACAGCACAACAGAAGCCCTTCTTTTTCTCATTACCATTTTGTTGGAAGTTTTCCAGCACGACGATCTCCTACAGCACCTTCTATGATGAAATCAGACGATGTCAAAATAACCCCAAATCAGCCTTAGCGCTTCATGTCTTTTGCTTAAGCTAAAAATAAAGATACACATGGATGATTATGAAATGGCAGACACAAGAAACTGAAAATAATGATTTGTTTCAGGATTCTGGATTACCATGAATTGTAAAAAAAAAATTAAAAATCAAGAGACAAAAAGTGCTTTATCTTAAATGATGGATATAATGTATATACATTAAAATACTTATACACTGGAACAATAAATGGCTCATCACAAGCACATAATGGAAATAACAGGTAAAAAATCGCATTATGTTTCTAACAGATGATAGAAATGAATAGAAATCTGCTTACATGAACAGAAAACACGTCTGCCAGGGCATATTCCTGATTTAGGATAAAAGCGTTTTACCAGTTACACAGCTACAATTAAGATCATCTCGGTCACAAACAACAGCATCGGGGGGGATTATTAGTGGCTTATTTGTCATACCGAATTACCTGTCATGTGTGTGCAGAAGTACCGGCTTAAACATTCAAACAAACTGCCTCCAAGAAAAGTCATCTTTATTTTCACTGTCCTCAATTTCACGCCCAGGCCAGCAACATATAACGTATGCATGTCAGCACGCAGCCGGCAGTTTGAGGAATCCACACTGACACGACAAGAACTAATGCTATTATTTCCTTAACGGCATCTGAATAGGCATTTTCCAAGTACTGCTTCTTATTGTAAGTGTAACCCATGTGTTAATTCTCTTACCGAGATCTCAAGCTGCTTTCTCTAGAATCGGGGATTTAGGGGAATAAAATCCCTTCTATTCAATTTTGTACTTAAGAGACAAACCTTTCAAAATTAAATGGGGGCTTGCAGACTGTTTGCCTTAAAAACATTGCTTCTCTTTCCAAGGCATTGGAAAATATCTCTAAAGCCCATTTTAGCACGTAAAAAATAAGTTTTTAGCCCATCTCAAGTTTAAACCTGACAGCAGTTTGGGCAGCTGCCTTCAAGTAGGAATCAGGACTACAGAAACACATCGCGGAAAAGATTTTGAGAATGATTTTAATGACAATTCGATGAGTGAACAACCAAGTGGTACTCCATTAGAGTGAATTACTTCCTACGACTGCAATCCTCCTCCAATAAACCGCAATATTCAAAGGTGATCAAGTGGGAAAAGACTTGGGCTAAACAGACTCCTAGCAGTCACGTCCCTTGGCTGAAGAAATTTTTGAGCACGTCGTGCTCAGGGGAGTTTTCCTTTCTGTAATCAAATATTAAAATATGAAGCACAATGAAAACAAACATCTTACTCTACACACACACACGCTTTCTGTGCTTTCCAGCAAAGCCGCAATATCAGATTTGCTGTGGGTACGCAGGAACTTATAGGTGGCATACTAAATATTGATTAAAAATAAATCCAAATAATTAGGCTTAAATTTTAATACCCATGTACATTTCTCTATAATTCATCATGAACAGAATTTTATAAGGTTCCACGAAAGGCTCTGGGTTTAATTTTAATTATGCATTTATTACATAATTCACAAAATTCAGTAATGTGCAATGAGTCTCCCAGCCATTCAAGTGAGTAACGAGATTTATCAGCCCAGTTTGTCACACAACAAACAGGATTCAGAGCAGTTATAAAGGCGGATGATGAAAGATACATGGAGGGAGGGAAGAACCAGCAGCAGCTTTATTTCCATGTAATAATGCTAATAATATGCAAATAATTCCCCATCTTAATGAATACTTCAGATGAATGCCATGTTCAAAACGGAGCTTGCACGCTGAAAGCTCGCAGTGAAAGAGGAAACACGGCAGCTCAGCTGCTGTGAGTTTTCAAAGCTCTTTTGAAGCCACGAGGTTACGGCTGCCGGTACCACTGAGCATCCCTCCATCCCCACTGCCTGAAACGATGCTGTCACATAGCAGAAGATATCTAAGGTCTTCCAGCTCCTTACGTCCTGTTTTTAAAGAGTGACAATCACGTCAAAGCCACCTTAAAAATGTGCGTAATTTTCAAAATATGCAGGGATCCACACACACCTCTAGGGAGCTAAACCTGGTCTCTGGAGCATAGCTCTCAGGGCGCATACGAGAGGATCTTAAATGCCCAAGCCTCCAGTGGACTGGGACTTGCTCTCCTAAATACTTCTGGTGACTTTTCAAATTTGCATTTGGAAGTTGCTCCCAAGTCTCTCTAATTATTAGAAGAGTGAGTCTTGTCCTTCAATGTACATTCTAATTAACGTTTTTTCCCTCCCCCAAGCTTTCACAAACCTCCCCCCTTTCAGCAGGTATCATCTCCTGCGGGAGGATGGGCATGTGCTCAGAAGTAGGTGATACCAGCTATTACAACACCCTTGAGCTACCACGCTTTTGCACGGTGTTCTCTTCCCCAGTTATTTTATCCTCAAACATCTTCTGGGAACTCAAATATTTAAGACTTAAGACTTGCAACTTGCTCACAAAGCAAAACCACCCCCTGTCTGCAGCATCCCATCCCACGTTCTCACTTGAAACCCACTTTTTTCATTCCTGCTTAGACATCTGTTTCATTCAGCTTCCCACATCCACACGCGTCCTCTCCAATTTCCAGTCCATCTCCCCCTTCACCAAACCCTCAGGAGAAGCATGAACTTTCGGGGTGCCTCTTCCCTCTGCTCTCTGACACCCAATTCAAGGCTCACGCCCAATGTCCATTATTAGAGACACTCATGGACAACACGACCTTGCGTCCTCCTTACAGCTGAGACCCTTTCTACTCATCTTCAAGTGTTCTTCAAGGGGACACCTTCCCCCTTGCCTGCAGTCTTCACGTCTATCCATGAAGTGGTCCAAATTCACTCACCTTCTTAATATGCCAAACATGCAAATTATCGTCATTGCAAAGTCCTTTCTGAGTTTATCGGAAAAATTAACCTTCAGAAGCATGTTTCTTCTCATACCTCCACAATTTCAAAGGCACTTCAGAAATAGAAAAACATAACTGCTCTGCTCCAGCTGGATGGTGGCCTCCTCACCCGCCACCGAGACAAGCGGGCAGCTCGAATCCTTGAGCAAGGGGCTTTTGCTCCCACCTCTTCCAGAAACGCAGCTTTCTTATAATCGGAATTGATAACATTACAAAAATGCCTTAATCACAGGATTTCAAAAGATATAAACATACATGGGGGGAGAGGTACTTTTTACTTCTTGATTCGCAGCATTTCAGACTCGTACTCTCCAGCTGTTTTTTTGCAACCAGAGTCAGGAGTGCATATATACGTTTCTTAAGTACAAATCGAGGGTTTTTTTGCTCAGGTGATCACCACATATGGGCAGCTGAAGCTCTAAAAAGAAGAACAAATCCTCTCCCAAATAATAACATTCACAGTTAGTAGCTTGACCTTCCTAAATGGCTGCCGAATCAGCAATCCCACCCTCCACAATAGTCACCTGCACTGTTTTCTTTCCCCTGTTCAAGGCAGGGCGTGATGAGCATAGACGACTTCTAAGGTTGCTGCATGGGTATCCCCTTCTGAAAATCCCAATATATATCTATTTTTATGCATGTATACATTTATATGTTATTTTTATATATTTACGTATGTATTATTTACACATATTTTATAAATATCTCTCTATGCATTTATCTATATACCTATCCCATTTTATATTTATTCACGTAAAGATTAATGCGACAATGCAACTCCAGTTTTAAGTGCACAATGTCAGCTTTGTTTTTCCCCTAATAGTTGCATTTGCCATGGTACTGCTCGGAGGCAGCCGCACAGAAAAAGAACAAGCTGGCATGCGTAAGCTTTGGCTGTCACACAAGTGTTTTAACCTTTTTGGCTGCTTTCTTACGGACAGGTAAGTTATGTGACCATATTGTACGTATGTCACATATGACACAACAGAAGCAATCTTAAAGATAACTTGTGTTTACAGAGGTTTTAGAAAGATAGAGGGAAGAGACGCTGAATTCCCATGGAACATACAGGCTTAAAATCAGTCTGAGCCCACCAAAGATCACCCTGATGCTGAATGGGGGTGGTGGACCCTCCTCTGCTCTCATCCTTCGGGAAAGACTATAACGTGAACCTCTCCTTTCTTGGGCACCAAAGGATCTGCACAGAAGAGAGCCCTATAAATGACAGAAAAACCTTTCACAGGTCTGCAATACCCTCCTGGGGTCCAGAGCAGCCGACTGTGAGACACAAGCCCCCGGGGACGCCAGGCTTCATTAGGTCTGGCACTCACAGCACTGCTCATGAGACATCCAAACTGGCAGACAACAAAACAGGCCTTTACCAACCTCCCCATTCCGAAATCCTCAGTTCCAACGCGATCATCACAGTGATTTTACTGTGAAATCACTGGCCCTTCAAATATTTTGCTTATTTTGACCTCAATCACAGAGGGTAATCTGCTGCTTTCACTGTGAGGTGGGACCAGCAGAGATAGGATTTTTTCAACATCTGATCCAGCATCAGCAGAGCTCCCCGCTCACTGAACACTTTCTAAACTAAAAAAGAAACTCATTCCTCATCTTTCACTTAAAGGATGCCTTTAGATACCAGATGATAGTGTCCTGTTCCCAGATATTTACTGCAAAATGCCGAAGTTGCTGTAGGAAAGAAGAAATCCTGAGCCAGGAAAGACCCAGAGACCGTGTTGCACCCACTGAAATGCATCATTTCCAAAATAAAGATGGTAAATTTGACTGTCCTCATAACCCAGACAGCAACCAGTCTATCGGTCAGCAGAATTACTCAGGAAGGATATCGTCCGAGTCTGAAATCAGTCAAATTACGCTTCACCCTTCCTCTTCCATGTATGTCATGGGCAAGACAAGGGTGAGGAAGAGGTGGCAGCTTCAGCTGCCTCTGAAAGTCTGCTCTAGGAAAAAACACAGCACTGCCAACTAGGGCACCGTGAAATTCTTCAGACTCCAAGTGATACCACAGATTTCCAATAACCCATGAAGCCCCTGACTCTTCCCCAAACAACTGTTGAGCAGATCCAAGCACGCAAAGGAAAACAAGCGTGAACAAGTTTTGCAGCAGGTCTTGAAGGGATCGCTTCAACCCGTTCATTGATTACAGAACCCAAATAAAATAGAGGAAGGAAGATGGACAAATAAGCAACCAGAGCAGCACGTCTAAGCTACCAGGCGGGGGAACATCACTTAATAAGGCATTTTTGTGGCCAGCACCAGAGCTGGAAACCTTTATTCTGGCCTCTACAATCTGTTGACACAACTGAACATGGCTCAATTTCAAGCATTGTTGGAAGTTGAGTAATTTCAAACATCTTCTAATGTTTGTAGATAGTCCAGAGGGAAGTTGGCCGAAAAGATCTCCAAGGCAGCCACGTGCAAGTAGATACAAAACCCTTCAAATCATCACAGTGCCAGGCAGGAGGGAGGAACAGAGACTGAAGAGGGAAAGGGGAAAAGGTGAAGATCCAGACTTCCAGCTAAACTGCTTAAAGCATTTATTTATGTCCAGTGCCTCCATTGCAAGTTTACAGTATGCCTTGGGGAGCAGTAACAGTCCAATTCCATGAACCCAGATTGGTACTTCAAAAGTAAGATTTTAAGTGTAATCCACACTCTTCTTTCTTCTCACGGTATGAATGCTCACATTAGAGGGAGGTCATTCTCCTGTTTTCTTCTGGGTAGCAAAAATGTTGCATGAGAAATCAGGTAAGACGCTAATACAGCTGGACTTAACCAGAATATTACACACCAAGGGATTGCTGCTTTTAATGAAAGTCTGGGAAAGACTGCTGATAAACCTGGGTTAGAAATGGTCATGTCAGGGAAAACAGGCAAACAGATTCATCTACAGAACTTCCCCTAAACTCGTGAGGTCAACGGAGAGCCCTTTGAAAGTCTTAATTAAATTTACAAAGGACAAAATTAGCTGCTCAGTGTTAGTATTACGGCATCTTCTGGAGGGTGAACCAGCAGCAGGACTACCTTGCGCTCAGTGGTGGTCAATTGTGTTAGAAAGACATTTAGGGAAAGATGTGGGGAAACCGAGGCATGGGAATGTAAAGGACCTCCAGCATATCAGCATCTTCTAAATCCAATTCAAGTCTCAGATCAGGCTGTTTAGATAACCAAAGGTAATCTGAGAGGAGCAAAAGGGCCTTTCAGATACTGCTGGTTGCTGGACCCCTCAATTTTTAGCATTTTTCTCCAGCTCATGGGCATTACCTTGCTACCTAGGTCAAGCGAGCACCCCAGCAAGGAATTTCAGGATAAAAACAGTAGCAACAGAACAGCACTTACAGTTTTGTGGGGTTTTTTTGTCACTCATATTATGAGGATTCAGGATTAGGAAATCTGTCTCGAGAACTTCCAGGGAAACGCAACGTGAATTCCCTGCACCTATTTCTGGATGCCCTATTAAAAAAACAGGGCTGTCCTGCAAACGTGCCTGTGAATGCCACCAACTCATTACTCCCACTCCGGTTTGCGCCCCTGAAGTGAGCCAAGCAGTAAAGGATGAAGTGGCACCTCCTGCAACAGGGCAATACCCTGACGCTGCAGAATCTGCATTATATGGGGCTAAAAGCTACTCGAATCTTGCTGACATCTCTGATCTCTTCTGTCCTCGTAACTCGGTGCACGAACTGGATTACCCACCGCTCCAGCAGCCGGCTGCTCAGGATGGGGGAATTTAAATCCGGCAGCAGGGGAAAACAAGAAGGGCCAGATATGGCCCAGAAACCCTAAGCTGTGTACAAAGCATAGAGATGATGAACGCAGACTGTTCAGTCTTCCTCTGGACGAGCAGCAAGCCTCGACTTCTGCTTCCTGAACCTTTCTATTAGCTTAGCAATGGTAGTGCTCTTAGAAGTTAAAACAAATGTGTTAATAAACCAATGTCCACACCACTTCTGTCATGTATGGAGATGGTTCTGGTTTTATGGTGGGAAAAAAAACCGCAGCAGGACTGTCAGATTTGCTCTAGAGCCAGAAATGAGGACAACTGTGCAGCTTCAACCTGAGCCTTCGGACAGCTGGTCTGCAGATCTGTCTGCTTCGGACATCTCTCGCTGCATCTACCGCTTCTGAGTGCCTCTGACAATATCACTTTTAGAATTTCAAAGGAAAGCAAAATTAAATCCTTCCTACTCATTTGCAGCAACACAATCACCATGCTTTCTTCAGGAGATGATTCATCCCCTTGTATACATCCCTTGGGCCATCCCAAACAGGATCAGGACAGTTTATGTTTTTCCCTAAGTTAAAACCACTCTCCCAGCACCCTATAACACTAAGCACTACGTTTTATGGGTACTCAATGGGTGAAGAATGAAAAAGGGTGGGCATGACAGCAAAGGTTCCCTCCCACATCACCTTAGAGAGGAGAGAGAGCCACTGCATTTAATGAGCACCAGCAGCTCCTAAGCCTCTGCCGATACCTAAATATCTGACGCCAAAACTGTTTCCTTGTCCTGGTTTCGGCTGGGATAGAGTTAAATTTCTTCCTAGTGCTGTGTTTTGGATTTAGTATGAGAAGAATGTTGATAACGCAGATGTTTTCAGTTGTTGCTAAGTACCCTGCTAGTCAAGGACTTTTTCAGCCTCCTGTGCACAAGAAGCTGGGAGGGAGCATAGCCGGGACAGCTGGCCCAGCTGGCCAATGGGGTATTCCATACCATGTGACGTCATGCTCAGTATATGAATGGTAGGCGTGTTCCAGGAAGTACCGATCGCTACTTGGTTATCGGTCCGCGTGGGTGGTGAGCAATTGCATTGTGCATCACTCATTTTGTATATTCTATCATTATCATTATTATTATTTTCCCTTTTCTGTTCTATTAAACATTATCTCAATCCACGAGTTTTTCTCACTCTTACCTTTCCGATTCTCTCCCAGTCCCACTGCAGGTAGAGTGAGCAAGCGGCTGCGTGGTGTTTGGCTGCCTGCCAGGTTAAACCACGACATTCCTAAAGGAAGATTTTCCTCTACGCAGCCAAACAGAGCACAAGCTACTCCACCAAGCCCCCGTCAATTTGCCACTTGCTCATACCCAGCAGAGATAAGGACCAAATCAGCACCTCTGTAGTTTTGTGACAGATGCTGTAGATTTCCTAGACAGACAGACTGTAAGTGCTGCCCTGCTGGGACACTGCACTCCACGTCAACGGCACATTAAAAGGATCGCGATCCCAGCATTAGCTGCGTGAGCGCTACCAATAAAGAGCTATTTTTCAAGCTCAATTTCTCCAAGCTCCCATCATTTCTCATTTTGATGTGGATTCTTACCGTGAGCAAACTCATCGCTGCCCAGCTAACTTGGTCCATCTGGCCCAGACACCACGTTTGTTCACACAAGACTGCAACATATGGACTTTTCCTTAAAAAAATGAGGAGTATCAGCATTTTTGTATCTGGAGCAAAAGTGATCTGTTGGTGCCTGAGGTGAAGAGATGCTACCACGCAGCACAACCACCCCATGCAGCAGCTGCTCTGACAGCCGGGACAGCATCCTCCAAGCACCCAAAATTTCCTCCTGTGTTACTGCTTAAGCCTTTGCTTGGAAAAAAAAAAAAGAGCAATTTGCCTTTAAATCAAGAGAGTAGAATTCATCTCCCTTGCCCCACAGAAGACCAAAGATGCCAGCAAAACACTTTATCATGTGCTCAAGTAGCCCCAGCTGTCGGTGTGCTTAAAATCAAGATGTGCTTGATAATTTTGTTGAGCCTACGCAGGACTGAACCAAAATCCCATCCTTCACCGCAGGCAGTGTCTTGGTGGATTACTTAACTCCCCCCTTCCAAAAGCAGGAGCAAATTTCACGAGAACCCTACTTTGTCAGGCCACGGTGAAATCGCAGATCAGTCTGGCAGGCGGAAAAGCAGTTTTTAAATGTGTTCTTAGGGTCAACGTCACTGGCAGAGTGGAAGAGGATCCCTTACACGTTCAGGCAGTGTCGGGTTCTTCAGCAGCTCTCTATTGCCTGAATGTAAAGTAGTTTCAACTGAGTTTCACTAATTCCTTCCAAGGCTCTCTGACACTTATCTCCACAGATAATATAGTAAATATGCTTTAAGAAAGCACTCTCTAACCCCAACAAGGCTATTAAAAAAACAAGGCTTACCCAGTTGACCTCTGATTATCTTCAGCATTTCACCCATCTGTCTCCAATACACAAATTTCAGCCTCAGAGCAACACTTCCTTAAGGTGTGGCAACGGCAGCTTAATAATTACAAAGCTATTCAATGCCTTAAATGAACTGGTGACATGAAAACATCCAAACTGTCCCCAGAAAAGCTCAGCAAGGGCCATGAATGCTAGACACCTCCTGAAGGTCTCAGGTACATGACATTCAAGCAGTATTTCTGTTCTCAAGTGCCACAGCCTCAGCCAATAAATCAGCACCACCCCATCAGGATCTGGCCCACTGCGTGCAAGTCTAACACTTGCACAAGATTAGCCCAAATGAAGTGAGATGAACCCAAATCCTTAAATGTTAATTAACTCCCACATGATGACTTTAATAGGAAACCTTTCCAGTAACTCTGCATTTTGTAGTGACAATATTTACAAAATTTGGGAGCTGTGAATAAAACTGGAATCGCTCAATGGCAGCTTTCATTAAATAGAGCAGCCTGCAAAATAAGTGAAATTTGACACACACTAAAAATTAGCAAACTGTTTGCCTGATGGCTTCTCCAGAGGCAAAGGTGCTGACATCCTCCTCCAACTCCTTCATGCCCTCCTTCTTCCCTGACACCTCTGTAACTAGTCCACCTGTAGCATGTGGGCTGTAGGAGAACTGGTACCATTCATCAGCAAACTTAAGGGTTATCCCAAACCTCCTGGGGTACCGCAAACTTGCCCTGTTGCCCTTCTGTCCCAGATTTAAGGCTCACCCCACCTTTAATTGCAGCCAGGAGTTCATTCCGCCACCAAACACGTAAGAGGAGCTGGCGGTGGCAATAAGTTTATGTTTTTTCGATGATAAGCTTATTTTTAAGTGTTATGTTTGTTGGGGGCCAATGCCCGACGCAGTTGTGTGTGTGCCGCACACTGCAGGCTTTCCAGACGCTGCCACCCTCCCGATGGCTGTAGACTCAGAGAGCAATTTCAGCTGCTCCCGGCCTCTAAAAATGGTGTTTCACCCTTTCCAGTCTGGTACCCACGCTATTTAACATCTAATACAGACACTGTGAGCAGCTTCTGCGTTTGAAGGCCTTCCACTGAGTGCAAATTACAAGTTAGGTCTCTTTAGGACAATATCTGACCCACTGTGCATTTGAAAGCACCCAGAGAGATCCTGATCCTAGCAGGGGATGGAGATTGTTTCAATTACAAAAGGAAAAAAATGCAGAAATACATGTTAAAGAAAGGGGAAGATGGAGCAGGAGCCTTCAAATGGATGGAGCTTTGTTAGAAACAGGAAAAAAAAAAAAAATCACAGGAAGAGGAAACCACAGAAGACCAATTTGGGAAATAAAAGACCCGCAAGAGGCTGATTATGGCCTTGATTAGCAATTCCTGCTCAGGACTGGAGCAAAAGGAGCATCAGCGAGCAAAGCCATCCCTGGGAAGAGTTGAAGCAGGGTAGATGCTGCGACAGTTCGCGGCTTTCCAAGAGAGGTGAGCTACAGGGACTCTTCACACATCCCTTACCCGGCAGGAGAGAGCGCAGAGCATCCTCTTGCCCGTGGAAATCAATCTTGGCTTAGGAGTGAGACAGCACAGAGAGCGGAGGAAGCGCCTACATCCAATTACACTGCCTTAATGAGTCTAAGAATAGATGAATATTTTATCGGTTTTCACCCTGAATATCTGGAGGGTTTGTCATTTCAGGAGAATGGGAGGATGCAAATTCAGAGCAGTGGCACGGTGGGGCATCCCGCTGGTTCAAAAAGAGCCGTGGACCTGGTCTTGCACCTCCAAATCCGGATGATGTAGCTGGACCATGGACTCAGCAAACCACGTGAGATGTCACCCCTCAGCCTGACGCCATCCTCCGCCACCAGCAGTGTAAGATCAGCCGCAATTTTGAGATACTTTCTTTTGGGGAGGATGGGACAGAGGGAGATTGGGTGCAGTTGTAGCCACCTCCTGGGTTTATGCAACAAAATTCTCTGTTCATACTCGTGATCTGTCCTTCTGCAAAGAAACCTCGTGGTATAACGGAGCATCCACCCCTTTCTGCAGAACTTCTGTAGCAGTAATGGCTCAACATGCCTCTTTGTACACCCACTGATCTGGATCTTTTACTGACAGCTCTCCCTACAGGGTGGTAGGGCATACCCTGAGCTAACCAAGACCTGTCCATAGCAATCAATTTGGGGGCATATACTGGTTTACCTGATCTCTCTGGGCAAATTCTCTCCCTCCATCCTGAATTAAATCTAAGCATGAACCAAAAGCAGCTGCATTTGTGTAGTGTCTGTAAAGCATTTTAGGATCCTTCAGGAAAAATGCTAAATATCTGTTCTATAATTCAATATATGTTAATATATTCACCGCAGATTTCGATTCTCCAATTGCACAGGAAAAAACCAAGAAAATCAGTGCTCGGTGAAATGTTATGATGCCAAGGGATGGAAATGGTCCAGGGTCTCAGAATATTCAACCAAGTTTTGTACGGGGTGCAGTGAAAGACCCCATACATCACAACACACGCACAGAGCCTGCACGGCGTAGGATAAGGAGCGAGTTCCGCACTCAAGCGCACTGGGTTTGACCTGCAGGTGCCGAAGCCGCAAGCCGGATTCTGTTTCACATTTCTGTGGTTGCCAAGATCAAAACCAAAGCCTGCCTCGGTCCTCATACAGCGAGGGCCCTGGTCCAGTTTTGTTCCTCTGTTGCTTGCCAGGTAGAGAGACAGGTTAAACATTCTTCTTGCTTATTTTTCACTGCATCCTCTTCCAAAAAGCTGTACCTGAGGTGCTTATATCCGCCAGCAGCTTTTGCCTGACATGACCTCGCGAGGACACGGCTTGAGACTACAAAGCAAGAGTGCTTGCCCTCTTTTTCCATAAATGCACGCCATTAATTGCTACTTTTTCTGGACTGTAACGTATTTTTGTTCGCTGCTTGGAGCAACTCTGAGCACATAACTGCCCTCCATTGTTCAGACTCTTCAGCATACACACGAACAAGAGAACCTACTGCTTTTCCAATGTGCTCAAACATAAAGACTCTAAGCAACATCATACGTTTAACAGACTTAGCGTTATTTTGCTGTGTGCTAAATTAGAGGAGTGTTTGAAACGCGCTCACCTAAGTAATCAGTCCTCACAGACCACCTGCTTTTACACCTTGAGAAAAAAAAAAAAAAAATCACTGCTGCAGCATGTTACACACGGGAATACTCTCCTCTACAGTCCCCCTTCAATTTTCCCCAAGTCCCTGGCGAAAGCTCTGCAATTCATTTTCTCCCGCAGCATCTTTGGTTTCTCAGTGACCATTTAAAGAAGTCGCTTCTGGACCCCAGCCCTTGTTTCAAACCTCCTCCTGTTTTGCTGCGGTGCTACAGATAATACATCTCAGCCCGACAGCTTGAGCGCTGCCGAAGCGAACTGGAGTGCCTTAGCAGGAGGGGCAGGACAAGCACTTTAAAGTGGAAGTATTATTCTCCAGCAGTGAAGCACCCTTTCCTCCCGCCTCCAGCAACAGCAACCCTCCCGTTCCTTTGGTTTTTAACAATATCTTCCTCCTGCTGCAGAGTTACAAAAGCCCCAATCTGAAAATCAGCTCTTAAAACTACTGTCAGCAGTTTTCAAAGCCCGTTAAGTAGAACACTGGAAGGAGATGGGGAACCAACTCACCTCGGAGGCAAACTCCAGTTCAGCTTCACTTAGCCATAGAAACTAAAATATAAAAAAAAAATATGGATGGACATTGGTAAACCTGAGAGTTGGCACGTCACAGGACAGCAAAGCACAGGGTTTGCTGGCAGATGGACGGTTGCAGCACACCCTCTTGCTGTACGGCAAACAGAGCAAGACAGAGGGTCTCCACCTGTTTTGCGGGAGGATAGTGGGGGCTGTCAAAAACCTGCTTCAACCCGCTGTCATCTGGGGAGAAGGAAGAAGAGGACGTGTCTGCTAACTACAGTGCACAACGCTGCCTCTTCACCAGCAGCAGTCGCCTTAACCGGCTGTGAGCCCGACCTGGAGAGGCTCCAGGAGCTATGAAACACACACCTCACAGCTTAGTTCTAACCCTCTGGAGATCCTGGCAGATCCTTCACCTGTACAAACACCGGCAGGTGTCACAGGAATCATAGAATCACTAAGGTTGGAAAAGACCTCTAAGATCATCGAGTCCAACTGTCAACCCAACCCCCCCATGCCCACTAAACCATGTCCCCAAGCGCCTCATCTACACGTCTTTTAAATCCCTCCAGGGATGGGGACTCCACCACTGCCCTGGGCAGCCTGTGCCAAGGCCTGGCCACTCTTGCAGTAAAGAAATTTTTCCTAATGTCCAACCTAAACCTCCCCTGGCACAACTTGAGGCCGTTTCCTCTCGTCCTATCGCTGTTACTTGGCAGAAGAGACCGACCCCCCCTCGCTCCAACCTCCCTTCAGGCAGTTGCAGAGCGCGATGAGGTCTCCCCTCAGCCTCCTCTTCTCCAGGCTGAACACCCCCAGTTCCCTCAGCCGCTCCTCATCAGACTTGTGCTCCAGGCCCTTCCCCAGCTCCGTTGCCCTTCTCTGGACACGCTCCAGCCCCTCCATGTCCTTCTTGTCGTGAGGGGCCCAAAACTGAACCCAGGATTCGAGGTGCGGCCTCACCAGCACCGAGTACAGGGGCACGATCCCCTCCCTGCTCCTGCTGGCCACACCAGTGCTGATACAGGCCAGGATGCCGTTGGCCTTCTTGGCCACCTGGGCACGCTGCCGGCTCATGTTCAGCCGCTGTCGACCAGCCCCCCCAGGTCCTTCTCCTCTGGGCAGCTTTCCAGCCACTCTTCCCCAAGCCTGGAGCGTTGCCTGGGGTTGTTGTGGCCGAAGTGCAGGACCCGGCACTTGGCCTTGTTGAACCTCATGCAGTTGGCCTTGGCCCATCGATCCAGCCTGTCCAGGTCCCTCTGCAGAGCCTTTCTGCCCTCCAGCAGATCAACACTCCCGCCCAGCCTGGTGTCCTCTCCAACTGGATGCAATCTTCAAAAGTCTTCGAAGACAGCACGCTCAGATAGAAAATGTTGGACCAGCGCAAGGTGATGATGCATATCTGCCACAGGGTTGCACAGTGTCAGTGGGAAGCGGGTATGCAAAAGCATACGTTGCATTCGTTCTGCTCTGAAGCAGAGAGAGTATCTGTACACGTGCCATCAACAATGTATCAAGGATTTACTTAATTTTAATACACTCACTGGCGGGGATCAGGTGATAGTTCTGTAACCTTCATTTTCTCATTGCCCAAGTGTATATTTCACAGACCAGCATATTATATACCTCTAGGTAATGAAAGCACATTTATAACCTGATAAACCACTATCCCTAGCTAGGCTCAGATGAACAGTTTAAGAACTCTAGCGTTACCATTATTTTTTTTTTTTAAATGGAAGATTAAACCAAGAAATCATTGTCTACTCTTTTTTCTCCCCCCCACCCCCCCCCAGCACTGGTGCATGTCGCATAGCATTCGACAAGTACACAGTTGAGAGTCTGAAAACCCAAATTCCTGAGAAAACTGAGACACCTGATTAAGAAATACGGCAGGGTTACAACATTTTAACACCTGGTTACTTTTCAATACTACTCTCAGAAAATGTTTGCCAAATGGCCATTCAGGATCCCATCTTTATTATCTGAATGTCATCAACGCCAAGTAGATTTTGCCTCTTAGTAAATGCAGAGTAATATTTAGATGTCTTAGAGTTTCAAGACTGGAAAGCCATTTCAATGTTAAGAGCCTCAAGAAGCAATAAATCATAACATTTCAAAAAGGAGTTGGTTTTGACTCCAGTATTACTGAGCTAAATTACTTGTACCATTACAGAAAAGTAATTCCGCATGTGAGAAATGAGCAGCAGCACTTTGGTGATAAGGAGACAGAGATATTTGTACTAACGAGGAAACGTAAGCTCCATTTTAACACAGACTCGCTGCAGCCGTAACTTTGGAGCCGTTAGCAATGTCTCCTTGGCTTTCTCCAGGGATCAACTCAGTATCACTATCACATACTTCTCCAGAGTGATGAAAGCACATTATAGGCTGATAAAAGGCAATCTGTGGTATTTCTTACAGGCCTCCAAAGATGAGCAATTTATTAAAAAGAGCTTTTCAGGAACCTGGCAAAAACAAAATGTTCTTCATCAACAATTCACACCAAATCCATCTTCCCTTAAATAAATTCCTAGAGCCAGTGCTACAAAGTCACTCTTCCCTAATTGCCGCTGTTTCGCATTTGCAAATTACAAGTGGTAATGCCTCTTCGCTTGTCAGCAAAGATTTATCAACCCGCTCCTGTGTTGAAAGGTCACACGAGTAAATCCGAGTGCAAGTGGTTTGAGCAGGAACCCCCCCGTCTCTGCCTGAGCCATCCCATTGATAAGGGCACACAAAACCAAGATGACATAACAAAATAGCCTAAGTAATTAAAAACAAAACTATAATTATCAAAGTAAAAGAACAAAGCAGCTCTGGGACGTAACGAGCCTTGCTTTTCTTATCCTCCGTTCACTTATTCGCAACAGGTCTCCCAGGCACTACTGTGAATTAGAGTAATGAAGAGATGCTCCAGGGTTTGGTTAAAGGCTACTGCATCCAGCTGTGCGTCCTTCATTAGAACAAAAAGAAACCACCAGAAAACTGAGCGTCTGATTCTCACTTACCACTTTAAACCATTCTGGCAGCGTAAGTGTGAGAATAAATTATACCCACACCTCCTCTAACAGCGGCGTAAATGAGCTGTAATGTAAACGACGATCCAGATGAAGATTTCAAGTTAAAAACTAAAGGAAACACGGAGGCCAGATGTTTTGTTGTCTCGTGCCTTATGCAAACCCCGCTTTCCGCATGCGGTGGAATTGTTCACCTCTCCTTTGAACAGCACCTGGGAACTGCAGCATCGTGCGAGGCACTGAAAAAAACAGGCACGGAAATGCCCAATAAATGAACCATCCAAAAACTCCGTTTACTGTGTCAGCACCTTCACTGATATAAAAATCTCTCGCCTGGCCCACCTGCCACCGTAATGCTCTCCGATTCACTCACGCAGCCGAGAAAAGCTTAAGCCAAGCCCCTCCAAATCAGCTAAATCAGCCAAATCAAGTGAAATAACGAGGCCTCGCGCAGCGTGCAAGGAACGCTGCTCCTTACCGGCGTATCCTTATTCATCACGGGTCGCACCACTTGATTTCAGGCACGTTACTCCTTTGGCTGCAGAAGGGACTCTGCAGATTAAGTGATACCTCCAGCCATTTGCAGTTTGTCCCATGTAGCTATGTGTCATCCTCAAAAGCCTCGAACAAGAGGTGACCTTACAACGATGGACTAACGGGGGTGCAGGAGACCAGGGAGGAGGAGAAGCCCAGCACAAGCACCTTGCCCTGCTATCTTTGCTCCAGCATCTGGCTGACCTTAACTGCAACGCTAACATCTGTTTTTCCATTTTGTTATTTTTTTAAACACATAAGACTAAAAATAGAAGACATTCCTGTGCGGCTCAAACATGACATGCCTCGACAGCCGCGTGGCAAGTTCAACTCACCCTGTGATTTATTGACCCTGGGATGTCTCCCCTCTGTCTGGATCAGGACATCCTACTCCAGAAATCACAGTTATCCATACACTAGATCCGGTCCTACGGTCTGTGAAACCTTATTCTCCTTTTCCTCCAAAAACTTTGAGGGATTCTGCTTCACCACTGAAACTCCAGAATATAACATCTGAGTCTGTTACAGTGGACTGAGAGCAGAAAAATGTCAAAATACATGTTCCAGGATTAGACTATGAAACTGGATTGGGTGGGGTCAAAATATTTTGGTAGAGAAAGATTTTAGAAGCTTATCTTTTAAATTACGCTGCGGTGCTGAAAGCAAGTGGCAATCAGCATTTCAGTCAAAGCCTAACTCAATTTTACTCTGACTCAAAATACGAAAACAGTACATTAATCCCAAATCCTGTAAAGACTTGAAAACACTCTCCACCGTCTTCCTCACCCATGCCGTGGAGGGTTGGCCCATGTTTTCAAAGCCTGTGTGAAAGCAGATGGTAGTCACCTAGTTCGGATTCGATGCAATCTGCTGCTGGTGGGAAAAAAATCTTGACTGCTCTCC
Organism: Pelecanoides urinatrix; assembly: GCA_013400755.1. Classification (NCBI taxonomy): domain Eukaryota; kingdom Metazoa; phylum Chordata; class Aves; order Procellariiformes; family Procellariidae; genus Pelecanoides; species Pelecanoides urinatrix. The sequence goes on from VZTQ01002143.1 coordinate 636,005, forward strand.
TACAAATGTAAAACCTGGGAAGTTCAACCCACTTCCTAGTTTTGTTAGATTTTTTGTAACAGTTTTGCCAACAGACCCAGCTATGCTCAGGGAGAACACATGCTTCTTGTTCTCAGCCTTAACTCAACAGCGAAAAAACCCTCAGATAATTCTGGGAACAGCTAGTTGTCTCCTTGTTTAGCTCTTATTCTTAGTTTGGCTTTGCAACCTGCACACACACCACTCATGACAACATGATACAGGCAACATCTTAAAACTTATGGAAGATACATGTGCATTACAGGTAAATGCTTTTTGTCTCAAAAGAAAACCACGCTGGTGGCCTGCTGATGCTCACTCCTTTTTTGAAGATTTTTTTGTATTGGGGGCCACAAAACTGGATGCAGGATTTCACGTATGCCAAGCAAAAGGGGTCAAGTCACTTCCCTCTGTCTACAAGGCTGTGCTCCCGTTTAAAGAACTCAGGATGCTGGTGGCTCCCCTTGCTGCCACAATCTAAGGGCACGACCCCCTAGTCCTTTGCAGCAAGACGCTCCCCATCCAGCTTGTCCCCACTCTATACTGTTGCAAAGGGTTCTCCATTCCAGATGCAGGACTTTGCATTTCTCCTTTCCAAATTTCATGAGTTTCCTGTTGGTCCATTCCCCCAGCCTGTCCAGGACCCTCTGAACAACAGCCCTGCCCTCCAGTGTACATAATCTGTGCCATCTCCAAGCTTGATGAGAATACTCCATCAGGATGACAGACATGCTAACAGGACAGGTCCCAAGATAAACCCTGAGATGCTCCACTCGTATACTGTCCTCCAGGTAGAGTATGACCTGCTGAGACAGACCATCCAACCAATTTTCTACCACTTAGTTGTTGACTTGTACTCACTGTACATCCCAACTTGGATACGGGGATAGTGTGGGAGACAATGTTGAAAGCTACAGTCGAGATAAACAGCATCCACTTTTCTCCTCTCACCCACGAATCCAATCATTTTAACCTACAAGACAAACAAGTTGGTCAGACATGATGTACCCTTGGTAAATCCATGCTGGCTGTTCCCAACCTTTTTCTTTTCCTGCACATGACCTGAAATTTTTTCCAAGAGGACTCACTCCATGATCTCCCCAGGGATCAAAGTGGGGAAGACTGGCCTGTAGCTCCTTGGGTCGTCCTTGTGGTCTTAAAAAGCTGGGTGCAATATTCACCTTTCTCCCATCATTGAGGCCTCCCCATATCTCCATGAATTTTCAGAGACAGTGGAGGGGCCTTGTTTTAATGTCAGCCACCTCTCTCAGCACCCAACAGATGGAGCCCATCAGGTCTCACAGACCTGTAAGTAATCCCTGCTCAACCCTTCTCCGCTGCTGATGTTCCTCTGCATCTCACACCCCTTTGCTAAGCACGGAGACCTGGGAGACCTTGCTGGTGAAGACCAAAGCAAAGGCAGCACTGAGGACCTCAGCCTTATCTGTGTCCACTGGTGCCAAACCATGCACCCCATTCAGCAACAAGCACAATGCAAGAGTAGATGATCATTTTGCTGCCTTTGACATCCCTTGGCAAGCGTGAACTCTAGGTGAGCTCTGGCTTTCCTAACACAAACCCTGCTTGCCTCCACCCTTTGTAGCCAGACTCTGCTTCTACCTCCTGCATACTGTTTTTTTGCATATTGCAAGCAAAATGAACCACACTGCCCCATTGTGCCTCTAGCAGAGGTCGTAACATGATGCTAGAAGTGAAAAACCTCTTCAACCCCACTCAAAATTCAAGGATTTGATAGTTTTTCTCTCCAAGAGATGAAAAACTGGCTAACACTGCTAGTGATTAGATAAACCCCTTCACAGCAGCCTGTAAATAACCCTGGCTTGACACAAATGCCAGTGGTCACAAAGCTTCAAAGTCCTTCTTCAAAACTGGGCAATTTTATTTGACTGGGTTTCTCTGTGCAGGAATGAATTTTGGAGTTTGATTTCATGTGATACAATCAGGATGTTTTAGTTCCTGGAGATAAGATGACACTTCTCCTCCTACCCACAGCTATAAACTTTAGAAGCGTGACACAGATTTCCCACAAACCTACAAATGTTTGCTTCACTGTTTCAGCAGCCTCAAAGTGTATTAACTGTGTTTAAAAAAAAATAAAAATCACTAACCTGAAGTTACAACATTTCTGTGATCCCTGATATTTTATAAACGTTAAATAAAGCTTTCAATGAGTGCATTCATATTCTCACTAGCACAGAGCTGCCTTGCTTTGGTTTTCTCTCCTGGGGAGAAACGCAGCTCTGGATCCCCCAATGACTAATTGCAAGAGTAAAAGCAGAAAGTGGACAAACAGCTGATGCGTCGGGAACTTTAGTGGAATATCGAAAAACGTACCAAGACAAGAGACTAGAAAGCTCTACTAGTCATTCCTTTTCTTCATAAAACCATTTACTTATGTTCCTGCAACACTCTTCCCTGACCCCATCTCAAACAATGTTTTTCAATACTTGGGCTTATAACCTCCTCCTATTATTGCTGCCCTCAACACTTCACCTGAATGACATGGGGGATGAGGTGATATGGGAAGACTTTTCAGTGTAATTGATGCATTTTCTTGGTGCATTAATCCACGTCAGATAAACAAATGTTAAGAATAAAACCTATCCCCAAACTCTGAAGTTATTCGGTAAGATTTTTTTTATTTTTATTTCAACATTAAGTTGCTCATAAACCATCAATATCCACCTTCGAGACTTTAATGGAACTAAAGAAAGAAGAAAATGATTGAGAGAACCTCCATTTCTTCCTCTTGGAGAACTCGAAGTCCCAAATGGCTCTAATCCTAACCCTAATTTGGGTCCCAGGTCAATCCCTTTTCATACTCTCTTCAGCAAGTGACATAGTACATTCATTGCCGGCAATATGCTTAAATCGAAGTATATCAGACCGGTGGCCCACCTTGGCTGATGTCCTGCCTTCGTAAGGGACCCAAACTCTTCAGGAGATGGGAAAGGGACTAGTCCATCAAGCCACTCTTTCCACTTTCCTTGTGGAGGAGAATTACTAGAAACTGCCTGCAGCCTGGAAGAGGAGCTGGAGGAATTTGTTACTGACTTGCTCCCGTGCTAAAAGCAAAGGCACAAAGCCTTTTTAACCCATTTAGATCCATCAAATCACATAAAGACTTCTCCTCTGCAACCGTTGGATATAAACCTCGGTGAGCAGAACAAGAACGTCCTTTCTCAAGTGAAGCAAGGTTTTTGATTTGCCACCTGCTCTGTCTTGGAAAAGCTTCTGTGGCCAAACTTCACCCGAATCTGCTGCTGTTGACAAAGCAGCGTCGTTGTACTACAGCCTCGTTCACTGCCACTTGTCCTAGATCAGGAACTTTGGGGGCAGGATCTAAGTCAGCAGCTAGCACAGTGCCAATGTTTAATCGAGGAAGGGCGCTACCAGGTGATGCTGCATCAGTGCCAAACCTCACTCTGCCAAAACCACTCTGGAAACTGTCTGCAGCCTTAACAGCACTGAAAGAGCTGAACCAAGGTCTGTTTTCTCCTTTGGAGATGGTCTAGCTGCTTTTCTTGGTGTATAAGTCATGTGTCACCACTTCAGGGATCGTCCCTAGATGCTGGACTGATGCCCACCCTCAGGCTTCATTTGAGTGCAACACTTCAGTACCTGGCAAACCAAACCCGTGTTAAACCCAGCACAACACAGTCACAGCACACACCACGGGCTTGAAATTATGTGCCAGCTCTTGACCCCCCAGGTCATCCCTTAGATGGTATCAAGACCAGGGGCTGAGTTTTAATGCCCTGGAGCCAAGAGACAAGCCTCTGTCTCTTAGCAGTGTAATTTCACAGAATACACCTCTCCAGAAGTACTTTTGCTCACTTCAAAGGTTAGATGTGGTTTCACAAGATTTATTTTCATGAAATGAGATTTTTATCTTCCTTTTTATAAATCATCTGATCTCACAGTATACTTCAGCTATAATACTAATTGTACAAATTCACACGTACCCAGGCAGAAATATTAAACAAGGAATGCTCAAGAAGTGGAGAATGATGTGCAGGCAACTATGAGGAATACAGACAGATGCTACGTTTAAGAGCATTACAGCATCTTGCTTCAGCAGAAGATAGGCACTTGCAACCATCTTTCATTAATCATGTGAAAAAACTTTGGGAAAGATGAGTAAGTCAAAGCGATAATTAAGTAGGGATTGTTTTTGAAAAGTGACTGATAATCCAATTGCCTAAAATCTGGAGAAAGAGGTTAACACTTAGTCTTGACATCTCCTTCAACAGAGCCTTCCACTTCCAGCCTCTGGCACATTGTTGCTACCTTTCACCTGGCAGCAATGAAAACTTTGCTTGAAATGACTGTAAAAACATGCAAGAGCTCTTCTTGCCTATGTATGCGAGCACTTCCCCCAATGCTGCTCGCAGAACTGCACTTGTGCTAGACCAACAGCACGAGCCGGCAGTGTGCCCAGGTGGCNCACCAGTGATGTAACCTCAACGCAAAGATAAACAGCCTTTCAATCCTGGACATAGAAACCTTAGGTTTGCTTTCAGGTTTTTCAGAAAGAAGGAAAAATTAAGAATATTGGGAAGGAAACTCCTCTTGCACTAAAGTTCAGTCCAAAGGGAAAGCAGACTGCTTGGACATGGTGCTTTCTTCCTATCTGTAGATCAAGTTTTCAAGTTTTTTCAAGCAAAGCGGAGCTCTCCAGGCTTACCCTATTTCCAGCATATCGATCCCAAGTAAGCAAAAATCAGCAGCCATAATTATTACAGATTTTGGAAGCAGACATTTTGTTGTAACTTGAACAGAAATTACACGTCAGTGAGCAGTAGGTGAGATATTCTTGTACCGCTCACTACTTGGCCAAAACAGTAACAAGTCTGTGTGTGTCTATAGCAAAACAGGGAAAACCACAGTCATCTAGCAAGAATGCAATCCACTGCCTCAGAATGCAGTTTTGGCCAGATCTTAATGCTGTGGAAATTACATTTGTTTCAGCAATCAAATTTCCCTCTCATTAGCTCACTACTACTAGGCTTCTGATATAATGGACATGATCACTTGTAACACTTCAGGAAGTTTTGGTTTTAGAACAGCCAATCTTGCCCTCTTTTTCTGTAGTACTTTAGACTCATCCATTTATACAATCAGATTTTTTTCCATATAAATACTCCTTTCTAGGAAAACAAATTCAAACCAGTTCCAATTTCCCAGTAATTAAGAATATAAACAAAGTGAAAGTCACAAAAAGAGTTTCTAAAAGAACAAAACTTCTTGCTTTTTCACCAAAGACGATCAGGCTTCCTGATTATTTCCATCTGCAGAACAGCTTGTCCTCAACATAGCAACATAGAGCACGATGTGGCCCTCCAATGCCCTCGTTCACACTCGCCGTCCCTACCACCCTGCAGCGAAATCCTGCAGTTCTCCCCTCTCAAGCACGGGTCAGGGACACGACAGCTCGAGCTGTGACCCATCCTGCCGCTCAGACTGAATTCTGGCCTCCAGAAACCCTTCTCGGTGATAAAACTACTTTTATAGAAATATTTCTCCCAGTGGTGAGAACAAGGCTGCCCGTTATAAAATCCTGTCCCACCAACAAAGAGTTCTGGCATAAAGTCTTATCAACCTCTGCTAGTAACTGAGGCAGATAAAACTTCACACTTATAGAATAGTTTGGGTTGAAAGGGTCCTTTAAAGCCCATCTAGTCCAGCCCCCTGCCATGGGCAGGGACATCTTCAACTAGATCAGGTTGCTCAGAGCCCCGTCCAACCTGACCTGGAATGTTCCCAGGGCTGGGGCATCTACCACCTCTCTGGGCAACCTCTGCCAGGGTTTCACCACCCTCAGTGTAAACAATTTTTGCCTTATATCTACTCTCCTTATATCCTTAGCTCTTTTGAATCCCAGGTCCTCTCTGCACAAACTCCTCTTCCCTTGAACAGGGACTGTCTGACTCCTACAGGAGTTAAACATTCCTCTGTGCTTGCAGGCTTATTCCTGCGCTGCTGAAAACCAGGCTGGCTGAAGAGACAGCAAAAAATTTTAAAACAAAGAACCTAAAGCTTATACGGCTGGTATTTCCTCTTAACACCTCTTCAAGCATTCACTGTTCATTGAGCCTTTCATTTCCTTCTCAAATAACCTCCCACTGAGTTAAACCAACACAATCGAACAAAATCTCAGTAACCAGGCCAACATACGGAGCTCGCATATATCTACACAATACGTCGAGATCTATCACACGCCCTGCTGTAGTGCCGTGCTCTGCGATGCCTTGGATGCTGCACGTCTGAGCTGGGATCAGCAGCTGCAGGAGGAAAACCAGAGCCCTGGACTCAGATTATGGCATCACTTCTCCCGAAGACTTACCTATAAAAGAGCCATGCTCCTCCGAGATGGCCAGATCTATGCGCAGAGGCGGTGACGAAGCTCGGTGCATCATGGATTGATATCTCCTGGTGAACTCACTCACGGATTCTCCGACACAACACGTGGCAGATTTTACTCCTTGGGGACCATAACAGGTTTTTTTCTCCCCTCCGCTTTCATGGACTCTGCAACAATTTGGTATCTTCAAAATCTACACTGAAAAATCTGGTTGAAATTGGTCAAATTCAAAAGTTACTAGAGGGACTGCCTCTGTGCCTCCTGCACACATGTTGATCATCACAATAAGCATCAACTAATTTCAAAAAAGACTAATGATCACGTGCTTTATGCTATATTTTTTCATGATTCAGATGCATTTTCCTGGAAAAAAATGTAATAGCACATCAAGAAAAGAAGCTAAAGATCACTATAGAAAATGCTGATCAGGTTTTCTCCTAAGTTTTTTAAGAAGTAGCATAAGTGCAACCACTATTTCTTCGAAATAGGAGTCATCCTGTTCTGCAGACATTTGAGGAAAACTAAGTAAAATTGGCAAGAACTAGCCATACTTCTCTTCTTGTACTAGAAGAAAATCTGGGTGTACTAAAACTTTCATGACAGCAGGGTGACACTGTCGCAGCAGTGACAAAGCCCCCCCGAGCTCTCACTACTGTGCTGGGTTCATTTCACACTGCAGCTGACTTTATACATCTTTTTATTTCACTTGGCCACAACAACCCCTTCTTCTGGTCCCCCTGCCACATTCCTCAGTGTAGGCACTGTCTGGACTTCCACAGTCCAGCTCCCCCATTCCCCACATCTTGGTCTCAGCTCTGCTCTTCCCCAGAGCTCCAACTTGTGCACACTTTACCATTTACCCCCTCGGGAACACGATACCTTCAAAGTGCTTATTTTAAGCCACTCAGAAGCTGTTCAGATCTACACAAAATAGCAAGTCAAGTCTCTGCCACTCCCTGCTTCAGTTTTTGCACTAAACTGGGGCATCCTTGGGATCTGTGAAAGGAGCATTGAAGATCCCACCCCCTCCTTCACACTCCTCCTGGCCTCCATCCTTCTCCTGCACTGCTAGAGCTCTTAAAAGCTGACATGGTCAAAGAGGACACCTGTATCACGAGGGTATAATCTTCTTTCCTCTCCTGCAGTCTTCAGGGTGGCAAAAGTTAAACACGCACAGTTTTGTTTGTTTCTGGTGGAAATTCCTCTGCTTTACACGCTAAGCATAAAAACACAGAAGTTAGAGAAAACTGGTTGTGCCTGAGGAATAGGTATACCCTCTGTGGGAAGGGATGTGGTGATCACCTCTCCACAGGGATGTTCAGCGATGTAGCACTCTCTTAAGCATACTCTCTTAAGTGTACAGAGACGCCCTAAATAACCTACGTCAATCAACACCATCCTTTGAAATGCAACGAGCAGACTGTTTTCTCCCAGCACATCAAAACCACATCCAAAACCAGGTACAATTCCAAAACACTACTGCAGGTATCCACTGCAGAAGATTGTAAGTGAAAAAATACTAAATCCAAGCTAAACCCATTACCACAAGACCCAGCTCCCGTTCTACCGACATAACGATTTCATATTCTGGCTGCAAGGTACTCAAGTCTATGGGCTTCGGACTCTGCCAAGGCAACACACGGATATCACGGGGACCCTAACAAAGGTTGACAGCAGACACTTTCCTTATATTCTCTGCCAGGTCTCCTGCGTGCCAGAATATTCAACCGTCTCTGTCCCCATCTCTGATAAAATACCCCCCAGCTCTGCCTTACCCTAGGTGATGGGCGAAGGCAATTTGCAGAAGACCAATCGACACAAAGCAGCGGCCCAGGTCGCACCAACCAGCGCAGGTGCTTTTTATTTCCAGGGTTTAGACGCTCTGAAGTCATACCTAATGGCTGCTGAGCAAAACCTGCAGAGTCTGGCATTACGAGCTGCGTTTCATGCTTTCTCAGAAAGCCAGCAGTTAATGGCATTCAGACTGAATCTAGAATGATGAAAATATCTTTATTAAGCATGTCAGAAAACGTAGCAAAATGCTGTGTTGAACAATTGGCCGTAGCAATGCTACTCAGTTCTGCAAAGTGAGTCTGTATCACATCTGATGTGTTACATAAAATATATGTCAGCATTTTCCTGGCAATAACAATACAGCAGTTTCTGAAAACCTTAACACACTGCAAATAAAATATTTGCAATGCACTTGGAATTGTGGTCACTGTGCAGCTTAACACGCTCAGCTGTATACTCACATGTCTCAATCGCCTTAGAAGAGCGCTGAATAAGCCCACCTTTTTAAGGTATATACACAGTGCTGAGTCTTAGGTCTTCTTATATATTTCAGGTACAAAAGAAACATATTTTTATTTAGCTCTACCTATGCATTCCTGCATATAGGCATATGCCCCTAGGAAAAACACCAGGAGATGAAAGCAAGGAAGGAAGGCCAGCGTAAGGAAGGAGACACAGGCAACAAAGTTTTTTATGAGGCTTGAAAATTGCTGTGATTAGTCAAGCTAAGAAAGAAATCAGAAAGATTAAGAAAAAGATGGGTGGTTCATATAAGGACAAGAGGGAAAACACTATGGCAAGGGGATGGGGAAATAAAAAAAACCCAAACAAAAACGAACTGTCAGAAGGACTGACTTTTAAATGAGATCTAGTATCGCCTGGGGTCAAGAGAAGAGTACCAGGAGCCAGGAATGTACCCTCAGAGTTCATCAAGCATGTGATTTCTGCCTGGAAATCTCTTCAGCTGGAGCTCTTGTTGCTGTCTGTTACGAGGCTTTTTGAATCCATCCTCTGCTGACTGCCGGGCCCACGCACCCACCAGCAACACATCTCCGCAGCACGCTTTCACCAAAATAGAAGCTGCTTTCAGCACTTCAGGTGGATGGAGAAACCCTCCAACTTAACCCAAGCACACACCAACAGAGGTGGCCTCCTGTCACTTCTTGTGACCCAACCCTACAGGACAAATTCCAGTCAACACCAGTGCTCCCATTGATTCCAACCGGGCCAGGATTTCACCTCCTGTCCCTTAAGGGTCTGAGCTGCACTGGCTCATCCTGAACCCCACAGAGGTACTGACACCTCACTGCTGAGCTCTGAGCAGAAACCTCCTTCCCCAAACACAGGTCCCCATCCAGCCTCACTCGTCTCACAGCCCAAAAGCTTCTGCTGCCCGTCAGCCCAATGCTCAACAGAGATGCTGCCGCATTATCAGTGAAAATCCCTCTGGCACAGCAAAAAAAACCAAGAACAAAATTCAACTTAACCTGAAAAGGACCACACAGGCACACTGCACTGATTCCGCGCCGGTTCAGATTAAATCCAGCATTTCATTTAAGTGGGGAAACTGCAAGAATTTCGAACTTTTCACACCGCGATATCCTAGGATGGTCATGAACACGGGGCTGGGCTGAAGCAACTGGAAAAGGAAGAGGTGTGTACTGGATACAGCCAGCTCTGTGATACTCATGCCCAGCCGACAAGAGCAGGACTCGGTTGGTGCCTGCGCCGTGCTTCTACCTTTGAAGAGACGGACACCAGCAGAAACAAAGCGCTTGCGTTTCTGTGAGTGCAGTCATCCCAGGAGAGCACTTCTGAAAGGTTTAGGAAGCCTTTTGATTAGAAGGGAAATTGGAAATTCTAGCTACAGATCCTAGCACATAATAGGCAAAAACCTGCTGTCACCAAAACTACCCATTTAATTTTTTTCATAGCTCTACCAGAAAATGAGTTACACAGAAAACCAGATTAAGGGGAAGGAAGAACAGAAAGGACTGTTAGCGTGGTCTCACTATCACCTGCACGGACACTCCCTGCTTCAGGTAATTCTATCTTTGTCTAAGCCTACCACTGCACTTACCTCTTTTAACTGTGATTTCTCTTTAGAGATGACATGACTGGGTTCTGATTTTGATGCATCTTGACACCTGTCAAGGCTCCTGATCTTGCAGGTAGTGCAAGGTGCCTCTCCCACCCTTTCCAAGCTCTGCTTCTTCCTTGAAAAACTGCATCAGACGAAGACTTAGCCCTAAGCCCAACATCTTAAATTACTCAGTCCTCTCAGTGAAGGATGGTATCCGCATACGTTTGGTGATGGAAGAGCTGAACATCAGTAGTACTCCTTTGCTGTTGTTATGAAAAAGAAAAAAGAAAAAAAAACACCACAAATAACTAGAAAGCTGGACCGGTCTCGAGCTGGAACAGCCCGAGTGGCTGACCCTTCTCCCCAGGTCCTCCGTCTGCAAGGCTCTGCCGCTCGGGGGGGACGGCATCCACACCCCAGAGGAGCTGCCATGTGAAGAGCAGTTTCCAGGCCTGTCTGTAGCATCCTGGGTCCTGGGACCTGGTGGACCAGGTGAGGACAGCTCTAAGAGCAGAGAAAAAAGGCTTGAGGAGGGAAGCTTTATAGGAGCAGGAGGGTGGGGAGGTCTGGCAGGCCCATTGGACAGGCAAATTTGCTTTTCTTAGATTATTTAGGGTCTCCCCCTAAATCTTCCTTGGCCCTGCCTTGTCTAACGCTGGCCCTGCCAGAGACACTAATTTTCCCTGCCCCATCTGTTTGGATTTGCTTACTTACTAATTTATACAACGTCTAGCTCCATGGTGGCTAAGCATTTTAATCACAGTGATTAACACACTGAGCAAGAACAAAACAAAAATGGTTAATCAAAGGCTATTAGCAGTGTTTGAATGTCTAGACGCCGCTTTTTACACATGAATGCTGGTTAACGATCATCTCCCCATAACGTTCATACGGTCTCTGATTTATTCTTTCTTCTGCCAGCTCTGCAGTTTGCCACAGCCACATCAGGGATTTTGACCCATTTGGCACCAGGAGAATACAATACGCTCCTGCAGGAAACACTCACGCTTTTCAGCCTGTCTGAAGTGCTTGACACCACGAGCAATCACGAGCAAGAGAAAAACCTCATGAGAACAAGCGCGCTCTGCGTCAGAGCACGACAGCGCAACAGAGATGCAACCTGCGCTACGATGCGCCAAACTCCCCGTGCCTCCAACGTAAAGAGGATCCTTTCCGAGTCGAGGAGTAGGACAGATCTACAAGAAATGCCAAGAACTGTTATTATTAGATGCACAATGTCCTAACTAGTGTTTGTCACAACAGAAGTACTATTTATACACACACGCAGAAGCCTGGGCTTGCTCCTACAAGCACCGTTATATGAGCTGGCAGCTCACCTCCTGGGTGCAGTACTCACCACCCCCAAAATTACTGCCAGCATCAAATCAGAGCCCAGTGCCCAACTGGGAATCGGAGTTCCCCTGGGTGAAGCAATGTCCATACACAAAAACCAGGCTCTGGCTCAAGGACCGCTCACAGATGCCAGGCAGAGGGTACACAAGGAAGCGAGGGGATGCCCTAATACCTAGACAAAGTACTAATTTAGAAAGCCCAAGCCTCTAAGAATGAGTTACCTGGGCAGGGAAAACACGTCTTATCTGTGTTTGTAAAGCCCTGTGTAAATTAACAGCCTTACACAAACAGGATTTAAAACAAAAATACAAGTGCAACTACAGGGTTTATTGCTTTAAATACATCTCCAGTGGTTTACACTGTGAACACAGAGCTGAATGGCTTCATTTACGAGTCATGGCTGCTTAAGGTAAAGCACAAATATAGGTTTGTTTGGCCTTTTTTTAATAGTTAATACAACTAAAAGCAGCCAAAAAAGTTTGGCCACTCTTCCACGCTTTCAGTTCAGTGGCCTTCAACTAGTCCTCCTGCCACTTCTGCCACTGACCTCTCTCTGAGGCCCCTCTGGCCAAATGATAAGTTTTATTTTTCTTACGAAATAGGGCACCACAGCTGCAGTACTGGGCTCTGGGCTGGTTCTGGGTTCAAAAGCCTCCAGTAAAAGCTGAATGTTGGGTAAATGCCCATGATAACCAGTAAAGTTAGAAAATGCTAGAATCCCATGCCTGCGCACAGACATTTGCCTCTCTTGCGATAACAAAAGGTCTATTTGGTGGTAAACTAGAAGGAAATTAAATGAGCAGCACAAGGAAATACCCTTGCTCTGCTCTGGTTTTTACCTCCCTTTTCCAACAAATCACCACTTCAGGGACATTAATCATTTTAGCTATATCTTTGCTTCGTTAGAAGAAGTGTATGTTTACAGCAAAATAGCAGTTTTGAGGTTTTTTTATCTCTGGGTGAAATCCTGTGGAGACATGTATCCAAAGTCACGGTGCCGTGCAGCAGAAAAGACGACAGCCATCTCAAGATGGACCTCAATTAGCTCAGTCGAGATATATCTCCAGTCACTTAGGTCCCTTAATATAGCATTACCAGCCACAGAAAGTAATAACCACACTGAATCTGCGCATTATTAATTTAAAAAGGCTGCCTGGTAGATCCTTACATTGACCATCCCAGCCTTCCACCAGTTCTACTCCATCGTCGATTGTTTATTTATTATTTACTATCTAGGTGTCTCTGGGACAACTTAATACAGTAAGATAGTCTCTCATCTCTTCCCTGCTAATGAATGTAATAAATAACTACAGTAAGCATTATAATCAATATTACACTCCGCTTGCATCCCGGAGAACACGAGGTCTGTGGCCTGCAGTCCTGCTGGAGATGAAGGGTCTCTGCGGGATCCAGATCTTAGTGCTCAGACAGAGCAGGCGAATTAGCAGCGGTGGGCTGGGGCACCAGGGGACGGCCGTACTCTCCGGAGGGCTGGGAAGGCATCACGCAGCTGATGTTTCATGTTTCAGATGAGATATGAAGCACAGGTGCCTGCTCGCTTGTGCTCACTGCAAGCGAACCTCGAAAGCAGCAGTAACACCGCCAGTGCCTCGTGGGAAATGCAAAAGGAGGTCGCTTAGAAATGTAAAATATGATAAAAACAAAGAAGATGGGGTGGAAAGAGACATTGGAAGTTTATGCACCAAGTAAACTTCAGCAAAGAGTCCACCCTATTTGTTTCTGTTTTGAGAAAATAAGTTATTTTAATGGGAAAGTACTATTAACTGCACAATATGAACAGGCTGGAGCCACTTGGAATTTTCCTTCCTATAAGGCAGGGTCACAGAAAGCTCTTGAGATACTGAATTCAACTGCTTTTTCACTTCGTTTCCTGCTCTTACGAATTCAGAAGAAGCCCGCACAAGATTTCACGCTGCCACTTGTTGAAGCAATGATATTCCTCAATTCATCCACCAGCCCTTCACCTTCTTCCTGACCCTCTCCTGCACTGGCAGCTCCAAGGCTTGAGTCAAACCACGTTACCGAGAAGCTGAAATCAGAAAACAAGCTTTTCTTTTAAAAGCAGCTATCACCTTTGAGATTAGTTATTACACCACTTGGTAGCCTCCCAGAAAGTATTTAGCCAATATATCCTCTTGCAACGCCCACACTCCCTTCTCACCGTTTGCCCTCTTCCAGGATTTTTCTTCAAATCAAGCTGTACATCTTGCAGCTGGGATCATAACCTGCTGCAGCGAAATCAGTGGGGACCCAATTCTTGCTAGACCCTGCGGTGAGGACTCAAAAAGGCAAAAAAAAAGAGAAAACCAAGAGAAACCACAGCTTAATGACTCGGCCGAGAACGCATCTTTGCTGCTGAAGCTATTCCTGGTTTCACACCAAGGCACCTTCTGTGTAGATTCACCCAGGTACCCTGTTCATTAGCACGTGCGTCCCAGGTGAGAGACGGTACCTGATCCTGAGGGGTATTACAACTCCCAAGTCCTGTTTTCAGAGCTGGGTTTCCCACCTCCTGAAAGGTGCTCAGCTCTCTTTGCAGCAGCTGTAGAGAGCACGGGCATTTTTTAAGGCAATCTCACCCATGAAATCCTTCACACTAAAACACACTTTGACTGCAAAGTAAATAAGGCATTCAAAAAACTCCAACAGCGAAAGAGTACTTCCTCTATACATATTCCTGAAGTCCAATACACACCAAACACCTGATGAAAGTATCAAGAACAAACACAAGTTTTGCAAATCTTCTTCGCTGTGCTATTCAATCCAGCTTCTCATCTGACTGTAGTCCTGGTACTAACTCCAGCCAGAAGATATTGCACACACAAACCCTAGAAACCACAAGGATCTTCAAGATTTTTCAGTATAAGACAAATTCTCAACTGACATTACTGTCTTGATATGTCACCAGGAAAGGACTCGACGTCTACACCACAGAGAAGATGGAAAAATGACTTTGCAACATTCAGTGCCTTGCTGCACTCAAAAATAAGAGTCTCCACAATAAATCTATGGAAATGTACTTCTTGCACAGGTATTTTCTGCCTCTGCAAGGGGCAGAAACTCACCCCGCTGGTTTCAGCTCTTCCAGGATATCTTCATATGTCTAAAGCTCAAGTAATTGAATGAGATCCCCATTGCACACATGAATTTGCATGAAAAAAACCAGCTGTAATTGTCCCATTCTCAATTTTTGCAGTAAAACAGTTTCAAACCTTCAGAATTCACGCCCTTACGTAGGAATCTCCCCAATTCAAACAGAAAGGAGATGCCAAGTGAAGCAAAATTTTCTAAACAGCACTGAAGAAAATTTTGCCAAACTTCAAAAACCCTCAAAGGACTGAAGTATTCATCATGGGCTATTAAACACACGCCACCTCCTGCTCAGGAACTTTCTAAGCCACAAGTGCCAGATGATGGCACGATAACCTGGAGGAAAACCACGATGCACCTGCCCGGATCCAATACCTTTTCCTAGGCCACCTGTCCCCTTTTCTGTTTGCCATCAGAAACACGATAATGAGCTGCACGACGTTTTGGCCTGAGAGCTCTGAAGATACAAACGCTTCAGTTGCACTTTCCCAAACCTCCAGAAAAGCTCTTTCAAGCATTGTGAACTGTTATCAATAACTGGTATGGTTCAAAAAAAAAAAAGATATTTTATGCTCAAATCGGAACTCCATTAAAAACACCAAACATTGATGCTTCTTTGTGGTTTCTTCCTTTAACTCGGGCAGTCATTACAGATCACAGGGAGCTCTGCGTGATAGCTAGTTATACCTGTCACCCAGAGCCCTGACCCATTCAGGACACAGAGTTACTTCTTTAACTCACCAAAGGCACGATCGAATGACTGCAGGACACTGCAGGAACGACCCCCATCAAAGCCAACGCAGAGCAAGAAAACCCATTGCCAAGTCAGGAAGGACAGGGTTGCAAACAGCCTCACTTAGATAATCCCACTGGTTTGACCCAAGGCGATACAATCTTATCAGATAACAGAACTCCTGCGGAGGGAAAAAAAAGGCATGAGATCATAAACTGACAAAAGCTGCCTTTGCTGACTGAATCCAGAGGGTTTAGATGTATCTATCTCTTCACATCTGCACATCAGCCCCATTACTGTGGTCTGTGTAGCTGCAGAGATACGCAGAATGGGAAACAGTGTATAAGAGGAAAATAATAGCTACTCCACAGAGCTGGGTAAACACCCTAATTTAAAGCAGAAATTTCTTTTTATAATTCTACTCATATGATTAAGAAGAGTAATATATATCCTTTAATGGGCAAATAAAGTCATTTCAGTGTTATCATTAGAATCATCGAGCAAAGGATGCATGAGCAAATTTTATGTTTGGGATGGTAAATTTTCATGGTCATTCCCTGCTCCTACGAATGGGCTTTTCCAAAATTTAATATAGTGCGTAACAGTGCTTTCAGTAAAACCAGCCTTCATTTGTCAGGCTTTTAAGTTGCATTTCTATTATGAACCTTCTCTTTTGTTGCTCTCTTCTCAGCTAGTTCGTCACTGTTGGTAGGAAGACGACCCTAAACAACCTCTCCTGCAATGAATGCCTCTTCAACTAAAATCACCATTAGCTTCTCAGCCTCTCACACTTTTCAAAATTTATCACCTGTAGAGTTACACTCCCCCAGTTTTGGGTTAATGTTAAGGGCTCCGAGCAGGAAGGCTGCCTGCTGAAGACCCAAGCCAGGTCTAGCTAGGGTGGAAAAGTCGGGCTAGCAAGGCTGCATCACAGCCTGCTGGTGTTCAAGCCTCTGTTTGAGAGTTTGAAGACTCCTTGGCTAAGAAATGATGATGTTCGGTTTTTCTTCCTTTAGTTACCACTAGTTCTCACCCGTTACGCCCGGCTGCCTGCTGGAGGAGCTGGCTGGGCTCGGATGGGCTACTGGGGTATGGGCAGCTGCCAGGCACCGCATTTGAGGCAAATAAGGGGAAGGTACCCAAGCTCCAGAAACTTGAAACTTCGTGAGGGTCACTGGCTGGATGTAACCGCAGCAGATGATGCTCGAACAAAGACCCAATGAAGTCTGCATGGAACAAGGAAAATACTGAAACTTTAATTAAAAAAAAAAAATGTTGCTATTGGCTGGTTTCTGCTACTCAGTTCCATAAACACAGCAAGTAGCCCAATCCTGGAGATGCTTGGCTTCAAAAAAAATAATGACCACAGCAATTCAGTGCACTGATTACACAGAAACCCCAGGTTCGGGAACAGGTAAGAATCCAAATAAAACACTTTGACCTACCTTAGCCGTACTTTTGAAGAAAACAACAATACCTTCCAAGCCAAAAAGTGGAATACGCTCCCACAGAAGGAAAACGGGTAAAGAGCAGAAAACAGGAGACGGGCCATGCCAAGGGAGGAGGACATGGCTCATCCCCGAGCTCAACAGATACTGCAAAACCACACCTGCTGTGCAGTTACAGTTAACACAGATTAAATGTCTTACTGAAGGGTTTCTGCTTGGAAAAGGGATTGGAAGAAAAATAAATTTCTTTAAAGGTGACTGCTCTTTAAGCTTAATCAGTAAAAATCCATGTTTCATGTTTTTATGATGGTTGAAATTGCTCCTAAGAACACAGACTTTTATTCTGAGTGACTAACAGATGTTTTCACTGAGGATTTAGGACAGGAAGAACACAAATGCAAAGATAATGGCAGCCTAATGGTTTAGTCTTCAGTTAATTCACACAACCAATTAATACCATACCCTGTGGAAAGTGTTACCACCGCAAGAACCCTTTCGTTGACCATCAGGGTCAATGCTAGGCAAAATATCCAGTCTAAACACATGCATTTTATTCTTTATTAGGGAAAAGTAAGCGTGCTGTTAGAGGGCTGCAGTCCTTTACGAGCAATAACTTCACAGCAGCGCCCAAGAACCCCGCAGGGGATCCCAACCAGAAACCCTGCCCCGATTACTGTCCGGCTCCTCCAGCAGTCAGGAGGCAACAGCTTTCTGTTCAAGTGAGCCTAATTTTGAATGTGGGAAATGGCACTAACTAATGAATTTTCAACCGGTACATCCTCATTCATCAATTCCTGCTGAAATACTTCAGCAGCTCCCCTCGAAAATAAAAGTATGATTTCACCTTTCCTCTCCATTTCCCCCAAAAAGTGCTTTCAGGACCATAAAAGCAATTCATGGAAAGCAAATGAAAGAGATGTAACCTTCCCAGTTTTTTTAGACACTTTTGTGAGGAGTGCTGGTTTACAAATCCCCTAATCCCTTGAAAGAAAGGGGAAAATAATCCAGTCCCTGGCAGAGAAGTCAGCAAAGCATCAGAAATTAAACTTAAGCCCTGAATTCAAACTCCTTGCCGCAGTTACATAGCTCCCGATAATTGTAGTAGCTTTTTTTGCTCCGAGAACACAGTTAAATACCAACAAGAAAAATATAAGGGTCAGAAATAATTTGCCCTCACTGCTAAAAAATTGGTCACTTCCCAGGAACCGCAAAGAGCCGGTTCCTGGTTAAAGGAGCAGCAGGGAATTACGGTGAGACCTGCGTGTTCAAACAGAAAATTCAGTGGCCCATTCCAGGCAGAGCTTGATCACAACAAGGAAAAATAATGAGAGCCTTTAACAAAGCTCTAATTGTGCAACAAGCCATAACAAAAAAAAACCGGTTTTTATAAATGGAATTATTAAACTCCAGAGCAGTAAAACAAAGACTAAAACCATGCTCTGCACAAACAGTAATAAAGCATCAATTAAGGTGGTGTTTTGAAGCATACCAGTGGATTATTCAGGTAAATGCCAGGTTACCCAGGCAGAGTTTTAGTACTGAAACGCAGTATTTAATCTTACTTTTTGCTCTCCTGAATTTCTGGAAGGAAAATATTGCCCTTACTTAGGGTTAATTTTTATTTTCTTATGAGAATATGTGGGTTTTTTCAGTCTACCTCTGCAGACTCTCCTGCACATTCTGGGATATGGGGCATTATCCGAAGGGACCAAGCAATAAGACCAACCCTACAGGGCTCATTTGTCTCTTGTGTCCATTGTCTGACAAGCAAAATTCAAACTGGTGTTTGCATCCCGATCAGAGAAGCCACACCAATTTTAGAGCAGCTGAGGAAATGCTCGAGAACATTTGAACTTAGAGATGCCAAGGTTTTCACACAATAAAATTGCAGCAGATCAAACATAATTTTTTGCAAAATTGTAAATGACATCTGAAGTCCTGGCTGTATTCATTTACTGAAGGATGATTAAGTTGAAAATCTACAATTACTTCTAATCTTAAACAACTGATAGGATTCTAACTCCCAACATACAGTAGCTAAGCTGTGATATTACTGGGAGCTTTTTGAAACCAATCAATAACTATTAAAGCTGGATCCCATCAGCTACCGCCAGGTATTAGCCACTTTCTCAATATTTCAAGTATCCAGTTATTCTTAGATCCAGTTAAAGTAGTAAAATGAAGTGGTCTCATACTGACACTGCGATAAATATGAGATTAAATATAGAACAAATTTATTGCTCCCTGAAGTCCTACTGAGAGTCCCGATTTTTCTGTATCCACAACAGTGCAGTTTACTTTGATGTTCTATTATCCCAGATCTAAAGCGCACCACTGAAAAACAAAGCGTGTGCTGGTTCAAAGACCTAACCCAGCCACGCCGGGAACGAAGTAAACGCCAAACCGAACCTGCAGATCAAGATGATGGCCCTCTGACAGCCACCATGTCCCGCTTAAAGCAAGTGGCACGCACAGGCGAGTGATTTGTGACACCGAGCGTGTGTGACACATGGTGGCACCCCTGGAGAGCCCGTGGGCTGCGAGAGGAACATGACCACAGGAGATGACTTCCTAGTGCCCCCTCCTTGAAGAAAGCGGAATAATCAATCCATTTTTAAACCACTGTTTTTAAGGGCTCAAGAAGTTTTAAAGAAAATCAGTTAATTACTCAGCTTGCTTAAAAAGAAACATTTGACAGAGAAATGAAGTTCAGCTGGGTCTGGGTGAAGACGGGTGACCCCAGAATTGCACATTTCTGGCCTGCTGCCTGTCCTGTGCTCCCAGGATGGTCCCAGCTTAATCCCACCAGTCCCCACTGAAGAGCAAAGCACGCTGAAGAAAGCTGCAGGAACGACAAACCATGTCCTCCTCCACCAGCATCTGAGCTGGATGCGTTCACAAGGACACGAACGTTGACTCTCAGCTAGATGGACGTGCCTAAGCAATTCTCCTTTCTCCATCACTCACCTGGATTTCACCTTTAAGCATTAATACTAAAGCGACCCACTGAATATAAACCTCCCAAAGGTGCTATTTACAATCTAATCCAATGAAGGGATCTGGGCTCCACTACTGGAGCACACACATGGGCCATAAAATAAATTTAGACCCAAAGAGGTAAAGCTTTTGGACATGGCCACATGGTAAGAGTGGATTTTCATAGAATCACCGAATGGTTTGGTTTGGAAGGGACCTTTAACGCCCATCTAGTCCGAACCCCTGCCACGGGCAGGGACATCTTCAACCAGATCAGGTTGCTCAGAGCCCCGTCCAACCTGACCTGGAATGTTCCCAGGGATGGGGCATCTACCACCTCTCTGGGCAACTTCTGCCAGGGTTTCACCATTTCACTAGAGACTGATAGGTTGGATACACCTTCATCAGCTGGGGAAAAACAAACACATATTCTCACAAGAAAATAAAAATTAACCCTAAGTAAGGGGAATATTTTCCTTCCAAAAGCGTTGCATCCTTCTGGGCTCCTTCTTGTTCATTAGGACACTGCAACCTCTGCAGCTCAACCTCTATAGGACTGTCCCTGGCACAATTTTGGCCGGGACCTACCAGCCCTCAACCCAGCAGCTCCTCGGCACCGCTCAGGAGTTGACACAGCCCAGAAACCCCTCCCAGCTGGCAGCCTGGAGGCAGCCACCCTCTCCCGAAAGCCAAGAAAGCTTAACACGATAGAAACGGCCACGCTGTGCCAGCCCGCTTCAGGGCCAGAGGACAAATCCTGCCACTACTTAGCTCGCACGCAGAGATGGGGCCATTGAGGGCGAGTTCCCAGCAGGCGAGACGAAGAGGGCTCTATACTTGTTGAGAGCACATGGTAGGATTTTGTGGATCTGTTATTTGAGAGAGCAAAGCAACCAGACAGACCCTCTGTATCATCCGAAAGCAGGTTGTACCAGATTTTGGGCTGGAGCCTTTCCTGGCGTCGGTGGTACGATGCGTTTACGTCAATGTGTGACAATGGAACAGGACTGACAAGGACTAAGGTAAGATTAAGCGTTCAGGAGAAAAGCACGTCCTTCACAAAAAGAAGGGCTGCCTTTCGACACAGCCTCGTGCAGACGCGAAAGCCTCGGCCTCCGGGTCTGATGCACATGACTTGGCAAGGCACCGCGGCAGCTTTCCCCACAGAAACCATTTCTTCCCCAGCCCAGTCGTAACAAACGCTGGGAAACAAAGCATTACAGCAACCTCCTCGCTATATCAAGTCGATGTGTCGGCGTGACAGCCTGTATACGGTGACTTCACGCCCCAACGTTGAGTTCCCTGGGAGAGGACTCGTAGCCCTAAGTCTCCTGCGAGGGAGGAACAGATGCATTTCTGCAGTCAGTGCTTTGAGAGTTGTCGGTGCACACTGTTCCAAATTATTTCTATTCCTAATTAATATTCATAAACGAACCACAACACTGCGCCTTCAATCAGCCATCACACACCACCCACGCTAGATGAAAGGACAACTACACGAGATAAGCAGTTTATTGGATCAAAAGTCCCCTTTAGATGAGGAGACAGCTATTGCAACAGCATAAAACTGATAGCATCCCATCGCGGGTGTACGCATGGAGGAAGAAGTATCAGCAAATCTCCCCCTTTAAACCAGAGATTCAGCACAGAGAATGCACAACGCAATTATTATGTTAATTCATCTGCATTTTTCTGCCTGCTTGAGGCTTGAGCTGGAGGTAGGAACTTATGTTTGAAAAGCTGGTATTTTGTGTCACCAAAAATGGCTAAAAAACTCATTCAACACCCAATTATACCATCAGCGATTCAAGTTTAATTCCTCATCCCTGTTGTCAGCATCCCTGCCCCACCAGTCTCAAATGGTTTTGGGCAAGGATCTTGCCCTTCAGCTTTTGCTTTTACCTGCCATTTACATCTTGCTCAAGCAAGACTCAGAAAGTGCTTTTTCTTATCCTCCTCCCCAAACTCAGTCTAAGTGGCAGAAATCAAGGATCTCGTCCGCCCGCGCAGAACGTGGCCTGGGGATAAAAGACTGGATGCAGCTGTCGAGCACTAGCCCTGCGTGAACAATAAATTAATTAAAAAGACACCTGACAAAATCACGTCAAGCCCACGTACAGTGATGGAAAGCATTTAATCCGTAACGCTGCATTCCCCTCTCCACCAGATGGGAAACTAGTACTTCCCAGTGATAATGGCAAGACGGTTAAAATGAGCAGAGAAATGTTTATTGCCCGCCGCTTTCCAGAGCCGTGAGGGACTAAAACGGTCTGCCCAGGAAAAAGCGTATTTACACCCATTGCCAGAAAGGGAAAGTATAAATATTTCCAAAGCTTTATGAAGGCTAGTACTTACAGTCATGCTTTGAAAGGGAAAGAATAAAGCAAAATATTCAATTAGAAAAAATTACTATAATTGCAGGTTCTATTTTATCCCTCCATTAAAGCAATAAAGTGCCTCGAAATATTGCTGAGCTGGGGTACTGAGCTTAGTGCTACTTAACATTTTAATATACATCCAGGGGGGCTAATTTAATTTAGATCTGCACGAGGGTCTTCTCTCCTCCCTGGCCCCTATTGCCTCCCCCTACACTTCTTAAAATATGGCTGGATCTATATGCATGCTTCTCCCCCACGCCAAGGGATGTATACGCAGAGCTGAGGCTGGACATAAATTCTGACACATGCTAGCATGCCTCCAAAACGAAAGAGGACATCGAGCACATACATGCATAGCTCCACACATACAGATGCCCAGTTAAAAGCGTGTTTGTCTGCACCTGAAAGCTCTGGTGTCTGAATTATTTTTTTTTTTATCGGAGGAAAATGTCCAATTTCTGCTCCTTGGACATCAAACAAAATCCTCTTGGAAATGTAAAATCATACCATTTGGCTCTAATAGCACATTATAATCCCATGGGAAGGGATCTGCTATTGAAAGTCACCACGCAAGCAACCGCCGAGGCTGAAGAAGGGGGCTCTGACTCCCAGCCCTGGCTCTCGCCACTCTTTCTCCACACCACAATGCTACAAGCCACGGTTTTCTGAATATAACCTCGTTCTTCCCTGCAACAGAAGATAAGTGAATCTTATTTTAGGGAGCCCTTCATCCTTTTAATTAAACAAATTAATATCACTTCTCCGTATCTTACAGCCTCTATTATCTTTTGTGAACTCCTACAATTCTGTTGTAAAGATATATTGAAAAAGTGCTAATTGAGATAATCTCTGGAATTCAAGAGTTAGTGTATTTTTAGCCATGTTTTAAAACTATTTTCCCTTTGTTTCTGGAATGCCTCCCATCCTTCCTCCCATGCCAGACTGTTTACATTATTTAAATGCCTTCTGCTTATACCACTCTTTACAATTTTTATTTCAACAACATCGGCCTCCGTTGCTCTTTTTTCCCTCACTTAGACATAACTGGGATGAATTCCAATCCCAAACTCAAAGCCACTCCTGGTGCTTTACTGCTGTCTTCCGTGTTCGGTACATCAGGCAACGCATTACTGCCAGACCCATCATCCAGAACTGCCTGTGTGGGGGAACCAAGCAGGAAGAGTTAAACTCTTCTTCTTTTACAACAGAAACCGGGGAAACGGTGATTTTCCCAGACACTAGAATTCTCTGCCAACTCACAGGGATACTTGTCATCCTCCTGCTTTAGCAGACAAACCTGAGCCATCCCACTGAAATGATGGGGGAGCCCATAACTCCTTTATTTTTGTAGAGAGCTGTGAAGTTCAGCGCTCACCGTGCAGGCAGAAGCACGGCCCGGCACCCCTGCCCCTATAGAAAACCCCACCGAGCGAGACCCGCGAGCTGAAGGAGGCTCCGGCAGCCGGCCACGCTTCTCTGTCGCTTGGGTTTGATTTGCTTTTTCCGCAGGTTTAATTAGAAAGGTGATAAAGGGAGCTCCAGGCGCCAGAGCCTTTTGCATTGTGGCTCCTGAAGAGTTTTTAGACGGTTGGGCCAAACTGGTGGGGTTTTACGGCAATTTTTTCCCGCATCAAGATGACCTGCAAAGGTGGAAAGGGTGATACAGCACAACAGCCTATTGAGTTTTTCCAGCATAAGTGCAGACCTCCGCAGTGTTAATTTAAGCCTGTTCACAACAGGCTTGTTTTTCTTAGTCCCCGTTCACAGACTATCTATGGCAGAGCACTAAGGCAGCATTTATGATGGACTCCTGGCTTAGTCCTATTTCCCATAGGGTTTTGGGACAAGTGAGAACATGAGTATTCCCTCAACCCATCCTGTGCAAAAGGGGATATAATACACAGATATTTATTTGGGATGCAAAAATCCTCAACAGCCTCTGCAGCAGGTAAACCAAATCATCATAACATGCAACCAGGCAGGCAGAGGAGCAGAGGAAGAGGATGTCCTCGCGATGAGGCTCTGGATACAGGAGGTTTCAGTGAAGCTGCCAATTCTGCAAAAGATCTTCTGTGCAGCTGAAGTCACTTAAGGACAGACTGTGAATATTTCATAGGTGAACCTGAGCTCTCACAGATTTCACAAGAAAGGAGACGTGAGGAGAAGCACAGTCTTCAGGTCCCGTTATAGTTTTGGGGACATATTTAAGATTGCCTTTCGCTCTATTTTTTGTCTCTTGGCCAAGATCCGATTTTGCTCTGGGGGTGCTGGTTCAGCTAGGGCTTCGAGATACTGACGGAAGGAATAACACACCCATTTATACTGAAATAACGAAAGCAGACACGGACACATAGCTTAGCCATCCAAGCATGCGCATACTTTAAATGGAGTACTCAGTCCATGGGTCAGATTTGCCCAAGGGCGGACAAATAGCAACTCCAGAGACTCCTCCTGAGCAATGTAAACGTGGTTCCTGTGCTACAGCAGTTAGATATAACCAAATGTAGGCTGCCACTGGAATGTAGGGTGGTGGGCAATACAAATTCCCCGAGTGGGGGGAGTTGCCAAAAATGTAAAAATAAAACTCTGGCTATGGGGATCTGGAGTGGGCTGCTGCCAGCTGCCCTGGGACACAGCCAAATGCCCAGCCCCACAACCCAGGAGATTTTCGGAGCATCCTTGACACTGCGGGCACGACCAGTACACGGGACATGCCTATTGATGGGCATAGGGGGTGTTGGGTTGACGGTTGGACTCGATGACCTTAGAGGTCTTTTCCAACCTTAATGATTCTATGATTCTATGATGTGCCCCGCAAAGGTTGCACTGTTCTGCTCCACAGGGTTAGAAACGCAAGCTATTCCTCCCACCGCCAGACTGCCGCTAGGTTTGAGGATTTCCTGAAGATCCTTCTCCCCAGAAAAGTTCTTTCCCCATTTTCTTGGGATCCAGTTTGGAAAAGCATCTCAGTGCCCTAAAGCAGTCATAGCAGACTAGGGTATCAGTCTGAATCCCAGCACATCAGGAGAAGGTGGGTCAATGAAGTAATAATATTTGGCATATGTTCTTTGCTTATACCTTTAATCACGATTTAATTTTATCTCTAGCTATAGCAAAGCATCACTCTTAATTCATAGTTCCTCCTGTCTAAAAGCTTCCAGGTGTTAAAACACTGGCTTATACTACCACTGATTTTCATGACAGTGAGGTGCTAAAAATCACATCAGGATTCAAGGGAAATAAAGCAAAATGAAAGTACAGGGAGAAGTTCTGTAAGTGATCCAGACTTCTCCACAGGCTCACCTTCATTCCCCAAGGAAAATTACACGTTTGTCGTCCAATTTCTGTTCCTTGCTGTCTCAAGACAGCGAACGCAGCTCTCCTCCAAAGAGATGCTTTATCACCATCAGTTCTACCTCCATCCTTTTCATTAAAGGAAATGCTCCCTGAATAACCTACATTTGTACTGAGAGGAGAACCACTGCAAGGAATAAAGCTAGCTCAATGCAGCTAAAAGCAAAATGGAAGTGTCTAGAAAGGTGGAAAATAGAGACCTTATAATTTTAACATAAAAAAAAAAGGTGAGACATCTTTCCTCCTTCCCTTGGCACCCTGCCTCTGCTCCACCGGGAAGAGATCTTTCAGGTTGCTACTGGCATTAGGGATAAAGCCGTAGGGCACCTGGAAAAAAAGGCACGACTTGTCTTTCCTAGAGTTCAGCGTGAAGCCTGAGGAACTGAAAAGGGACATTCTGGTCAAAAACCACGCAGGTAGCAGCATTTAGGAAAGCAGCCTGCAACGCCACTTCAAAACAGCCATCTTCCCTTATAGTTTTCGGACTCCTGGAGATGGTCTCTCGAAAATACCTAGCACCAGTGTCCTCATCTTGAAAGCCATGGAAACGTTATGCTGGTTTCAGTAAGAACAAAGGCAGGTCACCAAAGCATTTCTGCTTCCCCTTCCCCCTCCCCACATGCCATGGTGGAGAGGTGATGAGCTGTTGTCACCGCAGGACCACCACTTCGTGTCCACATGGCTCTTCCTCAACAGCATCCCCACATCTGAGAGGAAACCAAACTCCAGTTTCTCCTCCGAGTCCCACTCACCCACCTACCCAAGCCACGCTGTCGCTGCAAGAAACACTGAATTGCATGGGAAGGCAAGTTCCCACCAGGTCAGGGTAGCACGTTATTTCTCCCAAGAAAAGGTCTGGAGAAAACTCTGCCCTCCCAAGGCTGGCACGGAAGATCTGCTTCAACATCTGTGGTTTGACCCCCTCTAGTGGGTAGCACTCAACAAGACACGGAGCCTCGCCACCACCCCGCAACCAATGGAGACCCTACTCAAGTGATAAAGCCTTTTTTTATGATTACGATGATGATGATTATTTTCCCACACACACACAACCTACCTGCCTTGCACTTCAGATTCAATGTCTTTGGACCTCTACACACGCAGCCCGGCACTTACTTACAGAGATCCTATAGAAAATTCATAGAAATGGGGGCAGAGCGGATAAGGCTTTTGTAAGGGAGAACCACCTCGGTGGAAAAAACAAAGTTATACCCCAGACCTGATTTTGTAGGGAGAACATATTTATCATCTATCCCAGAATGTCTTCCCTCTGCCAACTTGTCAAAAGCTGACAAAACTCCATACTATAAAAGCAAGCTGTTAAAACTTGGCTAAAGGGAAAAACTTAGCTGCCAGACAAGCTAACCAGAAAAAGCTGAAAAAAATATTCGAATGTGCCAGGGAAGGCAGTAAATTTACGGAAAGGCTCTACGGAGCTGAACAGCCCAAACCAAGACAACGAGGCAGTATTAGGTCAGCAGCTTCTCGTTCATCTGTCATTTGACAAGCAGATGTCTCCCACTTCAAGGCACTTGGGCAGATATCTTAAGACTTGTAGCTGCCTGTATTTCTAAACTATCTGAAGTAGCATGTATCTAACTAACAGTTCACCCCAGAACAAAGTATTTTAGTAGAGCCTTAACCCACTCATCACATAGTCATTAAATACCACATATTCCATTTAAACCCATTGATTCATCCTTCCACCTCCGGGCAAGCCAAAAGATGAACAACTCATAGATTTGGTCTTTCCAATAATAAACAAGATGTCAAGTCTTCACCTAAATTTTAGGAATTTTTCTTTTAATCACACACACACGCCAAGTGTTTTTAATGTCAAAACAGTGACAAGGGTTGTTCTGGTTTGTTTGGTTCTTTTTTTAGGGAATGTTTTTCTTCTAAATATGTAATTCAAATCAGTTTTAAAAACAAAACCCACAAACATATTACATTCAAGTCACGAAACTTACCCTTACTGACAGTTTAACAGACACAGAGCGATTTCCAGCTGATCAGCATTCATTTTAGCTCAAACTCCACATACTGCTAATCCAATGGAATCCAATAATGTTTTCTTTAACAGCACGCCGCAACACAAAGGATCGTACTTTAGAGTCTAAACCTTGTACTCCAGGACAGCAATCATGACCCACTAACCCACTTATCACAGAGGTTAAAGAAAGGTACATCTGACACAGAAGTTATACTCTTAATTGTCATTAATACAACCTGTGCAACTATCCGAGATATGAAAACTTCAAGTCAAAACTACGTCTCCTGAATTTACACAGCTGAAAGGCTTCAGTGAAAGCAACGGCCCTGGCAAGCTCTCGACGGCCGACCTGCCTTCAGCCGATTTCCAGCAAAACCACAGCACTGCAACATCCCTCCTCAATGAACAGCCCTTCTGCAGCTTGCAGCGCAGCAGCTCAGTAGCCAGCGTCATGTGCCCCCATTGGCATCCTTTACTTTTTGGACAGTCTGGCTGAATTGTTCTAGTCCTCAGGATAACCTAAGAGATTTCAGATGAAAGGTGAAAATTGTAGATTTCTAAAGGTAAAAACCCCGTGACCTGAGTTTTATCAGTGGGAATGCCATTTGAGATCCCACCGCTTCAAGCAACAACTAAAAACCTCTATATACATATATAGGTATACACACCGCACACTTTTTTACAACGTATACTTTCTTTCCAGCAGCCACTGTAGGCAGGCAGCATTAACACAGCCTTAGGTTCTCAACTGAGCAAAAAACAACCACAAAGAAACAAGAATATCATTAAGCCCCCCCCCAGCACTTGCACTGCTCCCCTCCCCGCACTCCTGCCTGGTCACGATTCACTCTCTGAATAGGACAACAGAAGACATGAACAGAAGACAGAGCCCCCACCCAGACTGCTCAAAAACAACAAGCTACTTCTCCCACAATCCTGACAAAATGAAGAGACAATCTTGCTAAAATAAGAGCCCAACGTACGCTTATATTTCTGCCATAAAATGTTATTTATTCATCATCTTATTGCAAGTCTTGCCAACATTTAGGAAAAGAAGTCCCTACAGTAATTGAGTAACCCCCCCAAATCAAAACCCAGATTACCTAACGTTTACCAAGACGCAAGCCCTTGGCAGTTCAGGATGAGGATTTCTGTACTCTCTAACCTGCCCCCTCTATTCTCTACGACTTCGCTTCCAGCTGCCGAGCAACAGCCACGACAGCCTCCACGTAACGTACAATCCCGATTACGCTACATGCAGTCGCAGCGCGTATCCATGATCATGCAGGAAACCAGGCTCGGGGCATTATGTGCTGAACTTACATCGTCCTAGGTCTTCCTCCTCCATCCCCACGTATAAACTTCTTATCAGTACGAAGCGATTTAGCTGCAGGCAAACACCGCTCAAACTGTGCTTTCCATTAGTCCCATCACTGCATTCAAGATTAATTTTAATGGTGTTTGCAACAGCTACAGTGGGAATGTAAAAAGACACCCTCGTTGAGGCTAGCCCACGGATCCCAGGAAGTTATTCTTCCTTTGGTCAGATATTGGGAGGCAGCTCCACGCTGACCATGCTGTTCAGCGTGCCTTAAAAAGCAGGAGCCGTGTGCTAGCGGGATTAGCGATCAACAGGAGAGAAAGCTCCCTTATTTCACCTAACGTGATCTGGTCTGCAGAGCTCCTTGTCAGTCCCTTTCGGCAGTCCCAGCCCTGCACAACCTCGGAAGCAAACGTTTTTCTGCTGCATTAACAAAGCGAGGGAAAAGTCTGGGCAACTTGAGCTTTGCTTCTTCATATTACCAAAAAAAAATAAAAAAAAAAAAATCACCCCTCTCCATTCACCCCTTCTGTCTCTGCCGGCATCACTTCGGCATCCCCCTCCCTACCTTGTTCACTCACGCGTGTCGGGGCATGGGGTGTTTTTGCAAACCCCGGCTTTCACCACAGCTAATACACAATCATTTCTTTTGCCTGGCTCCAAGAGGGGAAAAATCCAACTTGCCAGAAGAGCATCTGCATCGAGAACTGCTTCTGCTGATGGGAGTATCAGGGAAAGCAGGAGAAAGGGTCTCCTACCAATTCATCATCCTTGCATGCATTACCTGCAGACATCCCCCTCCCGCCATCCCCCAGCCCAAATCTCGGGGAAAAAAACAAAAAACAAACAAAAAAACCCCACAAACAACCCCAAGCAGAAGTTGAGAACAAATGTGCTTTGAACGCTACACAAATGACATTGAAGATGCAGAAGAAATATGTATTTGCTGTTGCGCTGCACGATTTCATGAGCTTATTTCCTAGGTATACATTTCACGCACCCTTCCCACACAGATCCCCTCCCCTCCACCCCCTCGGCTTCTTTAAAAAAAAAAAATAAACAATTAAAAATCTTTGATGTGTATATTCATTTTATCTCGAGAGAGCGGTGTCCTCAGAAGAGGTGTCAAGGCCCTCCCCTGCCTCCACCCCCGCACCCCTCCCCCAGGCTCAACCATGCTGTCTCCATCTTAACTCCAGCCACTTCTTCACCGATTTCATTAGGCAGCAGGGTTAACCCCTTCGGCTACCCAGATGTAAGGAGAAAAAAAAGGACCTCCCCACCAATCAACACCTTCTGCCTTCCCCTTCATCTTTTTCCTCATCTGTACCCCAGCAGAAAATTCCTAAAACCCACCAGTGAGGTTATTTTTGCCCCATTAATTCATCCGGGAAATACCAACGCAGGAACATTAACCCTTCCAGCGAGCCCCTCCAGGGCTTCTCACTGCTTCACCATGACATGCCATCTTCTCCCCCCTTAAAAAAATCCAGCGTCTTCTTTCTAAAGATTATTTTAAAAGCTACAAACCCCAACCAACCCCATCTGCAGCCTCTCCCCTACAGCCTGACGCACCCGTGGGGTGCAGGGGTGCATCTCCCACCCCATGACACAACCTGGAGACTTCCCTCCACCCTCCATCACCCTCACCTCACACCCCTTCCATCTTACTAACCCGCGTCCCATCTCAGAGGACGCCGAGCCACGCCGGGTCTTTACAGCTGTCCTTACAACACCCCTTTCGGAAAGACCGACATCTCTGTGGAAGCGTTTGCATCTACAGGCTTTCATCCCGGAGAATCCCTCCCTGCCTCCTCCCGCATCTCTTTTTGGGGAGGATAACGCAATTTCCAGCTCGCTCCGAAGGATGTTTTTTTTATTCCCACTGAGGTCACTTCCCAGACCCCTCCTCTGGCCAGCATCTCCCCTACCCCAGGACCTCTCCGGCTGGAGGGGAACACTCCCCGTCCCTGACCTTCAGTCTCACACCGGCAACCCCAACGCCGTCCCCACTCCCCCGAGGAGAAGCTTTCTTCTTTCGCCAAAGCCACAGCCGAGGCATCACGCTGCGTTTTTCTACTCCCACAACCTGCTCCTTCAGTGGGGGGGGATCAGCGAGCCGGGGGGGGCTCCCCCTCCGTCAGGTGGGGAGAGGTTCTCGGGGACGGATGCGACCCTCATCATCTACGGGGGGTTCGATCCACGCACACCGACCCTCTGGAAACAGCACATCCCAGCGCTCGGCAGCCGGGGGTCTGCCATCCGCCCCCCCGCAGACCCTCTCTGGAGCAGCCCCACGCTTTCTGTGGGGCCTTTCTGCCCCCCACCCAGCTCCACAAGCGGAGCGGTGGGACAAGCCCTCTCCAGGACCTCCCTCTGCAGCGGGTCCACAGCGCGGGTCACCCCCAGCCCCGGGCCTGCCTCCTCGTTGTCACCTGTGGGGTGTCGTCCCCCCCACCAGCTCCTGTTGGGTAGAGCAGCTCCATTGCCCTCTCCCACCCCATCCTGCCCCATGCCTGTGGGGTGGCAAGAGCCCACCCCATTCCTTGAGGAACTATCTACAGCCCCACACAGCTAGGACCCCTTCCACCGGGGGGGGGCATGGTAGGGGGGGCACTGACCCGTGTCCCCTCAATGCAGCCCCCATTTCCCTCTCCACAGCCCCACACACTCATCTGGGGGGCATCTCTCCTCCCTTCAGGGCTCCCCTCAGTGAAGCAAGGGGTCACCCCAAATCTCCACATGGGGGGCATCGACCCACGTCCTGCTTGGACCAGTGAACCCCACTCCTCCCACCTCAGCCCCGCAGACACATTTTGGGGGAACGCCTCTTCCCCTTGGACATCCCCTCAGCACGAGGGGGGGCCCTCACACCTCCTCCTCCTGGGGGAGCACTGACCCATGTCCACCTCAGAGCCTGAGGTGACAACAACCCCCATATCCCCCACCTCAGCCCCCCAGGCTCATTTTGTGGGAATCTCTCCTCCCTTTGGGTCTCTCCTCACCCAAACTGGGAGAAACCCCCGAATCTCCCCTCCTTCTCCATGTAGGGGACACTGCACTAACCATGACCACCTCAGACCATGAGGTGACGCTGACCCACGTCCATCTCAGATCATGAACTGACAGCGACCCCCATCCACCCCACCTCAGCCAGGGGACAGTGACCCACCTCCACCTCAAACCATGAGATGACACTGACCCATGTTCACCTCCGACCATGAGGTGATGCTGACCCAAGTCCACGTCAGACCTTGAGGTGACAGCAATGCCCATCTGCCCCACCTCAGCTAGGGGACAATGACTCGCCTCAAACCATAAAGTGACACTGACCCATGTCCACCTCAGACTATGAGGTGACAGTGATGTCCATCTGCCCCACCTCAGCCAGGGGACAGTGACCCACGACCACCCTGGACCACAAGCTGACAGTGATCCACATCTGCCCCACCTCAGCCAGGGGACAGTGACTCACCTCAAACCATGAGGTGACACTGACCCATGTCCACCGTGGACCCTGAGGTGACACTGACCCACATCCATCTCAAACCACAAGCTGACAGCAACCCCCATCCACCCCACCTCAGCCAGGGGACGCTGACTGACCTCACACCACAAGGTGACGGTGATGCCCACCTGTCCCACCTCAGCCGGGGGACAGTGATCCACCTCAAACCACGAGGTGACACTGATCCACATCCANTCCACATCCACCTCAAACCACGAGGTGACAGTGATCCCCACCTGCCCCACCTCAGCCGGGGGACAGTGATCCACCTCAAACCACGAGGGGACAACGACCCCCATCCGCCCCACCTCAACCGAAGGGCGCCGACCCACCTCAAACCGTAGGGCGACATCGACCCCCACCCGCCCCACCTCGGCCGGGGGACAGTGACCCACCTCAAACCATGAGGTGACACTGACCCACGTCCTCCTCAAACCACGAGGCGACAACGACCCCCACCCGCCCCACCTCGGCCGGGGGACAGTGACCCACCTCAAACCATGAGGTGACACTGACCCACGTCCTCCTCAAACCACGAGGCGACAACGACCCCCACCCGCCCCACCTCGGCCGGGGGACAGTGACCCACCTCAAACCATGAGGTGACACTGACCCACGTCCTCCTCAAACCACGAGGCGACAACGACCCCCACCCGCCCCACCTCGGCCGGGGGACAGTGACCCACCTCAAACCATGAGGTGACAACGACCCCCACCCGCCCCACCTCAGCCGGGGGACAGTGACCCACCTCAAACCATGAGGTGACACTGACCCACGTCCTCCTCAAACCACGAGGTGACAACGACCCCCACCTCAGCCAGAGGACACTGACCCACCTCAAACCACGAGGCGACAGCGACGCCCGTCCGCCCCACCTCGGCCAGGGGACGGCGACCCGCGCCCAGCGCACACCGACCCACCGCCATGTCGGGCAACGAGCTGACGGCCACCCCCGCTCCCGCCTCCCGGTTCCGGGGGCCCCGGCCGCCCCCTTACCTCCAGACCTGCCCCATCTGCAGCAGGTGGATGACGGTCTGCCAGACCCAGACGGAGATCCTGCAGAGGCGCTGCGCCCCGGGGGTGATGGGTTCCCCCCGGCGGCCGACGGCCCCCATCATGGGCGGCCCGCGGCTGCTGAGGCCCTGCACGGCGCCCAGCCCGCCGCCCGTGTAGTCCTGCACGAACCAGCGGAAGCTGAGGATCTGCACCAGCACCGAGGGCAGCAGCACGAAGGCCAGCGTCAGGCCGCACCAGACGTAGTCCCGCCGGCCGTAGTGGTGCAGCGCCAGCCACAGGTCCGTGCCCACGTCCCCCAGCAGCACCAGCAGCGCCATCACGATCCACAGGCAGTCCAGCCACGGCCGCTCGGCCGCCTCGCCGACCTCCGGCGCCCGCGGCGGCCCCTCGGCGGCGGGGCGCGGGGCCAGCGGCT
>VZTQ01002143.1:670020-713803 GCA_013400755.1 Pelecanoides urinatrix
CACCGGCACCCAGCGCTGCCCCGCTCCCCTTGCACCGGCACCCAGCGCTGCCCCGCTCCCCTTGCACCGGCACCCACTGCTGCCCGCTGCCCCATTCCCACTGCACCAGTTCCCATTGCACCAGCACCCACTGCTCTTCTCCCTGTCCCCTCTGTGTTAGCACCTATGGGACCCGTCGTGCATCTTCCCCCAACCACCGTGCACTGGCACCAGCATCCCCCAGACCATCCTCAGCTGGGGCCCCGTGTGCTGACCCCATCCCACTCCCAGATCAGCTCCTCAGCCCAGTATCTTGGCCCTCAAATTCCCATCTTGCAGTACAACCTCCCTGTCCCCGTCACCTGCTCACCCTCAAATCCCAGGACCACCACTCGGCCACCCAGGTTGTCCTCAGCCCACCCTCAGCCAGACTGCCTCCCCCCTTCCTACCTCCAGCAGCTCCCTGGGAGGTCCAGGCCCTCCTCTGGGTTTCTCTTTGCCTTTTCCCTTCCTATGGCCATGCTGGGGAAGGGGGGCTCCTGTCCCACCCCCATCCCATAGCAGCACAGCAGCATTCTCCAAGCACACCTCAGCACCCCGACCCCACATGGGACCTCACAGTGACCTCCCAAATCTCCCACCGCGGTATCGTCCTGTCCCTCTCCTCCAAAACACAAGGATCCCCCATCCTCTCTCCTCAACTTGTCCCTTCCTTACCCATTTTGGGGGACACTGCATCACCCCCCCTCTTCTTATGGGGTCAGGCAAACCAGCCGGCTCCTCTCCATGGGCCCAGCTCCTTCTTGGAGGAGACAAACCTCTGGCAAACTGAGGAAGCATCTCCCAGCTCTGGTTTTGGGACCTGCCTGGGGCTGACCTGCACCCCAGGTAGGTGTTTCACCGAAGGACCCGCTGGCAGGCTGGGGAAGGCAGATGCAAGGTCCTTCCCCCCCACGGTTCCCCTTCTACCCGTTCACATTTGTTCGTTCATCGTATCCGTCTTTTCCGTGCTGTCTTGTGCTGTCCTCTGTAGGCTACAATCTCCCCTCTTTTCTGCGTTTTTTATTTTTCTCATTTGATAAATGTGCTCTTTCCAGATGCTCCTTCTCGAGCTCTTTTACTCTCTCACAGGCTCTTGCTTCTGCCTCTTTCAGTGGGAGTTTGAATTCTGCCCTTTGTCTTTTTTTTTTTCCTTGTTTGTTTGTTTGTTTGTTTGTTTTTTTAATAAAAGCAAAATATCAAGGCTGATAGATTCAGAGCTCCAGAACTGGCTGCTAAAGTTGCTGCTTTGCAAAGATTTCAACAGGGAAAAAAACCCCAAACAGGTGGAAAGGTGCATAAGTGCAGATAAAATGCTTTTTCCAGGGAGGGGAAATTAATTTAATCTTGAGAAGAGTGGGAGAACTTGCATATATTAAGTAAGCTGTCTGGGAAGCATGTATTTGGCCTTTCTGAGTGATGTCAAAGGAGTTCAAAAGTTTTGCGAAGTCTGAAAGACGCCGCTGGTTCTGAAACGGTTGGTTCCTCCTATAGCAGAGAAACAGAAGAAAGGAAACAGAAAGCAAAGCTTTGTGCGTTGTCCGGATGAATGCACTCTGCTGCACGCCTGTATGTGGCCAAATCAAAGTCATTTGTAGTGCGTGAAACTCCGGCACAAAGTTCTCCAAAAGGAGAAAACTGATGTTATAGATATAATGGGATCGGGGAGGACGTGATCCCGCAGGTCCCCATGATGCTGAATTCAAATGTTGCGGATAGTCCCTTATTTTCTGCTGACTTAAGCTGTGGCAGGAAATATGAATATGGAAAGAAATGAGAGGAACGCCAGCCCTCGACTTGACCAAAATGAATACACGTGCATAAGGCATGTGTGATAATATATATGTAACATAAAATCACTCTCCTGTTTGCCACTTTAAAACCTAAGCATTAAATATGTGTTTTACTTCTCACAGCAGTAAGAAATAAGGGCTCTGGGACTCGTATTCTTGGATGAGAGGCACCTGTGTTAGGCTTAAACTTTTGTTTTGCAGTACGATATAAATGGAAGCATTCCTCATTTCTTCAAACTTTTCTATGTAGCAAATTTGCCACATATAATTTGAAAGGAAAAAAAAAACCAGCAAAACAGCACAGAAGTAATAAAACTATTTGGTCTTATTATTTAAATAGAAGTGTAGGTGCACATTGCATTTCATGAACCAATAAGGGGGCAGAAGAGTCATCTGTTTTGATACAAAAACAACCCAAACTTGTGCGATGAGACATACGGGTGGGAGAAGACAGCAGTTAAGGATTTTAGCGTTGGCACACTAAATGGGAAAAGCAGTTGCTTGGGCAATATAGACATGATTACAATATACTGTTGAGACTGCCTCTGAATTTCTCGGTGCAGTTGTGGCCACCTGTGTCCAAGAAGGGTGAAATCAAGCTGGAATACGTGCAGGGGAGAGCCAGGCGTTGATCAGAGGTCAGGAGAGTCCGTCTTTCTACTGTGGACTGAAAGAATTTGGCTTATTTAGTTTAGCAAAACGAGACTGGAGAGGGAATATGTTTTCTGCCTATAAATACATCCTGGAAAGTAAATGCAAGCAAAGGGAAAGGCGTTGTGACACCGAAGGGCAGCAGCAGAAGAGTAAATGAGTGGGAACTGGCCATGAATATATTTAGTCTAGAAATCGGAAGATCCTTCCAGTAGGAGTAAGAGAGACTAGGGGAAAAAAAAGTAACTAGTTTTAACACATAGCTTCATAATTTTATAAAGGAAATTGCATACCAATGTGAAACAATAAACAGTCAGGGTGAAAGCCCTTGAAAGGTTTTCCAGCCCGGATCATCTCTCCTTGGAAAGATCTTGTCCATTCTGGTGCTTGGTATGCTACGTTCCTTCCTGCATCGAGCGATGAGTCACGGATACATGACTCCGTGGGTGGCCAGAAGTGCTATCTCCACCGCTTACATCTTAATTCCTGATTATCCCATGATGTTCTCCAGCTCCCGCTCACTCACTTACCACACAGCAGAGATGCGGCTGTGTTCAAAGCACCCCACAAACCCCTCATTTCCCCGGTACCCACCGCCACCGCTGCGTGGTCGCTTCAGCCGAGGACACGGGAAAGATGCTTTGTCCCTTCAATCAACGAGAGCTGCAGTCCCGTTTTGTTGTAGGACTGGCCCTTATAGAGAGCTAGAAGAGTCATTAGTCAGAGCTTGTTTCTTTTATTAGCCAACACTATGTACTTTTAAGGGTTTTTTGGAAGTTGTGAGTGTCAATTGCACCCGTGTTGAGATCTTTCTTAACTCGTACGTTTGAAGGAGAAAGCTTTCTAAGCGGCGACCCATGCCTCCATCACGCTGGAGGCACCTGCGTCCAGAGGTCCGGGAAAACTCTGGCTGACACCTTAGATCTGCAAGTATTTATAAAATGTGTCTGTTTGTGCCTTGCATTTCATGTTTTTTCTGTTCTTCGGAAGCACCAGCGAGACACCGGGAAGGGGAGGCGTGTTTGGTACTCCAGCAGCACCCTGCAAACCGGGGTGTGGGATCGTAACCTTCTTGTGCCGGTTGGTCAAAGGCTTTTTTCATCTTGATCAATACACTAATTGAGCTGTGTGGTCTTCCATCTTCCAGGCATTTATTCAGATCAGGGGAACAAACACTATATATAGAGAGGTATGTAAGCCAGAATCAGAGCTGTGTAAATCTGGAACTACCTCATTTAAATAACTGGGGGATGGATCCAGCTGAGTGTTTGGTGTATGTGGAGTACTCTGCTACCAGTACACCTAATTACAATTAATGGGGATTTACTTTAAGCAAAGTAGGTCAGAAGAATGACATCTTATTGTGTCATTAGTTTCCATCAATTATTTCCGTGTTGTTTGCTCAGTTCCCAAGTCAAACGAGTGTGGGCTGACAGCATTGCAAGCTCAACTTGGTATTGTCTCTGAAAATCAAACTGCGTTATTTCTGCCTCATGCATCATCACTAACAATAAAGCATCCACCGCTGGAATATAGCAGGTGGCTTTGTTATTCATGCATGAGGCGGAAAAAACTTCAGCTTCCTTCGCCACGACATTAAAGTCTCTGCAGTATTAAAAATTGGATATGTTGGTAAACTTAGTAGTTATTGTGTGAGCTCGACTTAGAAGACACACTTAGGTCGGTCCTTCTGTCGATTAACTTCTATAATTTCTATTGGACTTTTTGAATGCTACATGAATATATCAGGGGAGGATTAACACGACGCTGCTTTTGCTGTTCTTTATCTCCCTGTGACAGCACTTTGTGACATTAAGCTCTGTAGGAAAGGTGCAGAAGGTGCCAAATGTTATGTATTAAAACGCGAGCTCACAGTCATCCTAAGAACTGCCTCTAAGAGACCCTGAGAAATTTTCTAGCACTTCTTTTTTATTCGGGGGCTTAGTTTTGAGCTTTCAGTTTAGCAATGCAATTGACTGATAAGTGTCATCAGTGACTGTCAATAATCACGTGTTAGTCCCTACTGATATCTTGAAACAACTGAATGTGGTGTGTTCTCACAGCTGGACCAGGTGCTTGGCTTCTAATCCCAGTTCCTTACAACTCTATAATTTCACATGCAGTTGAGTAGTTTTGAATGGCTTACAATTCCCAGGAAATACATTAAAATTAAAGAATATGTTCAGGCTCCAGTAGTCCAACCAGAAGCAGGTCCTTTTCAAAGTAAATATCCCCGCGAGCCACCCTGGTTTCACTTGCTGAGGTTTTAGTAGGATGGGGCTATCACAGAAGAAGGCGTCTAAAACAAGAGGCTATTCCTTAAAAACAGATCCTCTTTCTGCCTATATTTTGGGCAAAATGGAGTTACTGATATAACCTACAGAGGTTGTGAAGCTTGACTAAAGTCCCTGAAACATGTTCAGGTCCTCAGGTGTTACATGGTAAAAGCTGGATAACAATTCTCTACTAAAAATGTAATTATGTGAATCTCAAACTTTTCTCTGTTGGACAGTAATATTATATTTAAATCACTTTACACCTCCTGACAAATCTAAGAATTAGTGTGGTCTTGGGAAGTGTGCATTAGCAAACTTCATCGTTCCTATTACCTAGATCTTACCTGCGGTGACATGGCTTTTCAGCTCTCCTCAGCCTTCCTCTAATCTCCTGAGAGCTGCAACTGTTTTCATTTATTACTGCGCATCACAAGGAACCTGTCTCTCTGCTTTCGGAAACCTGCCTTTGTGGGACACCTTTTAGATGCAATCTGCTGGACCGGTGACATCGGATGCTTGATCGTGCGGCCACCCGGGGAAGAGGGTGACTGCAAGAAGCTTTCTGACCTGCCTGCTTTTTTCTTTACAAAGCCTGGCAGTGCTTGCAGCTTTCCCGTTAAACCAAGCACAGGCTAATCCCCTCAGTCGTGCTCTTTGAGGTACTGGTTACCCAGCAGGAAGAAG
Organism: Pelecanoides urinatrix; assembly: GCA_013400755.1. Lineage (NCBI taxonomy): Eukaryota > Metazoa > Chordata > Aves > Procellariiformes > Procellariidae > Pelecanoides > Pelecanoides urinatrix. The sequence continues at coordinate 675,443 of VZTQ01002143.1, forward strand.
CAACATGACTTCATCAGCCAAAAAAGGTGGTGAGTGATGCGGGAAACTGTACGTTTCTCCCCTTGGAAAAGCATTAACAGCTAAGACCCTCCGTTTGATGGACTTGCTTGGTGCTTTTCCAAGCTGGGATTTAGGAAAAGCGACTACACAGCATTTCCTACTTCCCCCCCGTGGGGCTCTGGTGATTTAATTGGCTATGAAGGGCAGGGATGTATCTCATAGAGTAGCTGGCTGCTGTTGACAGCGTGCCACACTGCTCTCCGGAGCTCAGTGAAAAATAAAGTTATCAGGTGATGCTTCCCCTTCTGAACTGGGTGCACGAGAAGGTTGGCCACTGTCCCAATAGGAACTGTATGTAGCTTATAGCTTTTCTTCCAGGTCACTGGGAAAGCCGATGTATAGCCATGGACCATGAGAGGAAGCGGAGCTGAATTTCACACCTTAACTAAGGTGAAGTATATTCCCTGTATACCCCCCCTTTTCAGACACACTCCCTGATGCTCATTTTAATCCCTGATAATGCTGTAAACCTCATCCAAACCCATGCATGTAACAGAATAAAGTATTTTCCTTTAATTAATGCTGTCACTACAGAGTTGTTAATTAAATGCATGACCTTTTCTATCAAACCAAATAAAGACAGAATGTTGCACTAATCCCAACCTGCCTGGGTTTCCTCTTGGAAAACAAGAAGGAAAAGGCTGCTGGTGGTAGCCGCTCTGGTGACTGTAGCTTCTTCTGTCTCCCTTTAGCTGAAACATCAGCCCAAGCATTGCCTGTTTCTAACGTGGACTATCACACCTATTATTCCTCTTTGCAGTCCTTCCTCTAGTCAAGGTACTGCAGAGAAATCATCTTCCCCCGATTCCCCACTGACCTTGTGAGATCCTCCATGGGCCTTTTTCCTAAAGCTCTCTCTGCACCAGGTCTCCTTGTTTTTCTCTCCTTTTTCATCCTGACGATATAATTTCCATTCCCATTTTATTCCTGTTATTTATGTTGGTTACACCTTTGCAGCCCTTCTCTTCTCACCACAAACCATGTAGGATTTCTCACTTTTTTTTTTTTTTCTTCTTTTGCACTCAGTAAATCGTTTTCCCCCTGCCTTGGCTCCACCATTTCTACCACTTTGGTCCTGAATAAAATGCCTTGATCTGGTAGAGCCCCTATTCCAAGTCAGTGGGAGCTGGATTCAGCTCCAAACTGAGACATCTGAGTGTCTGCATCCATGCGTGAGTTAGGTGTCCGAGTTCCCATCACAGTCAAGAAGGAGCTCACCAATGGCTCTATTCAGTTGCCCACATGCAGACATCTCGTGCCATTTGAAAGGCCCCAGGGAATCTCACCAGCTGATGCTCCAAAAGGCTCGGGTCTCCCACACCTCCTGCATCATACTGGTCAGTCCTGGAGCGGGATGTCCCAGCCACCTTGGGCCATCTCAGGTGGCAGTAGACATTCAGAAACGGCATCTAGCCCAGAGTATTCTGCCATTACTTTTGGTAGGAGCAAGGTTAGGCCCCCAGTGCACATCCACATGTGCCTGTTACTGATGTTGGTTCTAGGCATGGACAAGATCTGTTCTCCGCAAGAGCTGTCAGCTGCTTCTCAAGAGCATCAGAAGTAACAAGCTTGCTTCTCCAGGGATCTTCCCACCCTGTGCCCCTGTCTTCTCCTGATCCATCCTCTTTTGGCGGGAGCAGGCTCTAGTTTCAGGGAGCAGCATGGACTTTTGGCCTGTTTTGAAGAGAACCGTCCATCTGGCTTTGCCACTTGGCATTAAGCGATGTAGGGAGATGGGGCATAAATACTGTTTATTCTGTAACCGAGCAAAGATCGCTTTTGTAGGATAACATAAACACTTTATTTCTTACTTCCTTTTATTCTCTCACCATAGTAAAAGCAACTTTATTTTTAAATGCTTTTAATTAATTTGGCTTTGCACAGGTCATTTAATATCTCAGGGGACAGATGAGATTTGCCCCTCTTGAAATGGACGCTTAAGGTCTCTCATCTGTGTGGCAAAAATGATCATGTGGCTATTTCAGACAATGTCTAAAAATTAAGTATTGCTATTCTGAAGTCTTGGTTCAGGCACACACTATGCTTTCTGATATGTGCACATCACCAGCGTATCCAGCTTTGGCAAGCGCTCTTATCATTTCTTCCATCTGCCAGCGCACAAAATATTTCTGAATCTGTTAATTAAGGAACTGAAGTTTTGCCCTAAGATACCAGAGTAACTGGTTCAGTTTCTTTGCAGCAAAAACTAATGCTTGCCTTGTCCATAATTACCTAAATTGTTGAGAAAAATGGTTCTGCTTTCATGTTGATTCACTTTTGTAATTTCGTTGCCGAGGCTAAGTGTGGCACCCATTTAAATTATCTCCTACTCTCATTTTACTCAAGACATGTTATTTGCTAACAAAGATTCAATATGGAAAAATGGGAAGGTGACAACTACCTCCTTCATCAATGCAAGTGACAATAATCTCCTTTCCTCCACCATGTGAAAATAAACATTGAATCATCCCAGACAGAAATATCCTTTTGCATTTAGAAATATGGATATGGGAAGGTGACACCTGCTCTCATTTATGTAGTCACAAAACTCAAGTTTATCTAGTGATTCCATGGCAAAAACTTCAGGAGATCAACAGCAGCGTGGACTCAGACTGCAAACATCCCCTGTCTTTTTCCCAAGAATATGCTTATTCTTCACTCTTTGGTTATACTTGCACTTGAAAATGGAAGATTAATTTTTGTTCCTGTTAAATTACTGAAATTATTTATACTAAAAATCATCCCATACAGCAACTCTGCTACAAATTCCTGCTTTTGATAGCTCTCTGATATTATTACTAGCCTCTGTACAGCTTCTAAAGCAACCTTAAACCTTCCACAAGTGATCACCTCTTGTAATAAGCGCTGTTGGGTGTGCAGAGACTTGCGGTGAGGGTGGGCTCAGGGTGGTGGTCCTTTTTGTCGGACATTCGGCTGCTGGGAACAGCCCACGGAAACCTTTGCCAGGGCAATTCCAGATGTGCAGTTCTGCACAGTAAGTAGTCATCAGTACTTGAGTTGTCCCTTTGGAAACACTTACCTGAAGGCTTTTTCAATGGCTCTGGGACATCCTCTGTGCCTGATGCCAAAAATGCATCTCCTCCTGGTTCTCTTTTCCTGGAAGAGTATCTTCATATGCTAACATGGACCACAGTGACCAACTTTGTGGTTTGAAATGGGGGGACCATGGGTGCCTTCTGCAGAACATGAGAACACGCGCTCTTGGGAACACAAAAGTGAGGTTTTTGATCTCACATTTGATTAAAAAGAAATCCCTGACCTGCCACGGAAAACTGCTTTCAAGATCTTAAATCCTGACCAGTGCTAGACTCTGCAGTCTTTACCCAGGGTAGCAAATGGGTATGTGTCTTCAGGGAGCAGGATGAGTGAGCAGAGGTTGGTATGTGACAGTGTGGTCACCAACGTGAGGCTGTTTAAGAGGATGAAAGTTTGTGAAGAACTTGGAATTCTGCATGATAAAACGTGGTGTGATCATTAGGTATATTATAAGGGATATAACTCCAAGTATCAAATGCACATTTCTTTAATCATGTGCATGTACATCCACCTGGCTTCAGATGGAAGTAGACCAGGTTTGGAAGGGGATCATGAAAGTCTGTGACTTCCAGAGGTTCAGCTAACTGCAAGGACCTCTTTGCCTCCTAGATCCCCATGAATCCTCTCATTGGGACTGAGGAAACCTCCCCAAAAAAGGCAATGCCAGTGTGGGTTTAACAGGAGTGCTGCAGGACTCTTGCAGCCCCACTCAGGGCTCTTGGAAGTGTCTGCACGAGTGGGCATCTTTGTGGGACCTGGGTGTGAAAGGTCTTTCGGTAGACGTGAGGGTCCAGCTGCTGTGTAAAATATCTATGGGGAGTTGAGAGTGCAAAAACTTAGTCAAAATCCTCAAACAAGATGGGAAAACACTGTCAGAAAAATCACCCGGGGGCGGATTTGGCTGCATTGTGCCATAACCCAGCAAAGCAGAACAGAGAGGGAACTGCTGGAAAGTTCCTCACTTTTGGAAGGGCCAAAAGCTTTTTGCATAAGAAGCTCAAAAGTAACTGCATAAAATAACACCATGCTTCTCTTCAGAGATTATGTCCATCTCAGTATAGAAAATAATTATCTTAGAGGTTGAGGTTTTCTTGCAAGAGTTTTTTGAGGTTTTGGAGTGTCTGATTTTGTGGACATGACCATAGCAGGCCAGCTGAGGCCAGAGGAAGATCCTGGCGCTGCTGGGTTTGCAATAGAGCTGTCATGTGCCATGGCCAGGCAACACGGGCAGAACCAGCAGCTCCTTCTGCATTGCTCCCCTTCATACTGATTTGCAGCCCCGTCGCAAAATATGGGACATATCGGTGCTGCTATTTCCTAAACAGAGCTAAGAAATAAAACCTGCACACAGCTCCGTGAAGCTTGCACGGAAGACAAAAGTAAACTATTCCAAAGGCAACCCTTCTCTCACCCCGCTGAAAATACAAGTTCTCCAGGCTCTGCTGGCTTCTCTTTTGACTCCTCCTCGTGCTTTGAGCATTCTTCTCTCCGCAAGGATGGGTGTTTAGATGCTCGCCTTCTAATCAGCCACAATTACAGCTTTTTCCAGTATCTTCTGCTGTCAAATTGGAGAAGGGGGGGGGGGGGAAGAGAAAGGTTTTTTTAAAAAAGAGCTAATGCTTGAAAAGACATATGTGTTTAGTGTTGTTGGCAGATTTGTAAACTTATTAGTGCCTCCACACACCATGTAATTAAGATCTACTGGTAATTAGTCAATAGTTAAAAATAAGGGTTGGTATTATGCTACTGAAAACGCCTACAAAATAATGTGTTTTCTGCACTCAAGATGCAGTTAGTGTCTCTAAAAAATGTTAATTTAAAAAGTATATGTTTCAGAGCCAGATTTTTTAGCAAAGTAGATTTCAGCGTATGCATGTGTGTGCATGTGTGTTCAACCTATTTATCGTTGTGCATTTATGTGTGTTTGTGTGATGTCCAAAGAGACTGACTGCGTGTTTTGTCTTGGATAAAAATGTTAAGTTATAAAACCGCAGACTCGACACAGCCATGGAGGGAATGGGAGCTTTTCTCATTCATTTCTATTGAAATAAACCTGCTCATCAAAGGAAATTGTTCAAAAATCCAAAGGAATGGCAGATGTGCAGCACCATGGGGCAGATGTCTGATGTTTGGAGAGTCGTGCATGTATTTTCTAAATATTCAGGGATTACCACAGTCTATACATATAATCCTTTAGTAACCTGAAATGTCAAAGACAATAGAAAAGCTCTAATGCCTTGTAGCAAATGTTTGGCCAAACTGCCCTGTAAGAGCAGGCATTCCCACGCACATGGAAGTCACTTGTCCTTATCCTACGAAAGAAGACCCAAAAGAGGTGATGTGGTTTTTAAATGTCTTAACTCCTGCTTTATAATGTGGTCCAGAGCTGTGCGAGAGTTGCTGGGTGACGTTCTGAAAGGACGTCTCATTTGGCTGTCATAAGCAATCTGCGGTGATTTGTTGTGCAGACAGGCATTTGTCTCAAGTAATCCAAAGGGCTTATTTTGATTGCTTGATAGATCCAAGGAACGTATCGTTGACTCAATGGGGGATTCATTTGTTATGCTCCCAAACCACTCCTAAATCTTTCCTTATGTCATGTCAATGGATTTGTCAGGCCACTCTCACATAGCAGTAATGCACTGGTGGGGGAGATTCACCCTTGCCAAGCAGAGTTAGTCGCTGTGTTTATAGACCTGTTTCTGAAGTACCAGTGGTGAGTGAAATTCTGCTGCAGGAAATAAACTGAACTTTGTTTCATGCCCTTGAGAGAAGCCTCTTCTGTTGATCTCAGGAAATAAAAAAAAACCCTTCTCCCATTCCACAGTCAAGCAGAAAAGACCAAGCCTAGAGAGTCCCAGCAAGGGCCAACAAAGTTATTTCACAGGTTGTTCATGATACATGAGTTAATGTCTAGAAAGCCGCTTGAGGATGCATGCTACAGAGACACCAGGTATTGCTACCTTTGAGCTCATGGTAGAGTTTATAGTAATATTTCTTTGATGCTGAAAGCGAATTTCAATTTCATTGTGTTCAGCTCCGGAATTTATAGAGTGAGGTTTTTGCTCAAACACCTGAATAGCCATTGAGACTAATTTTCAAATAGCATTTTCAGGTACAAATGTGCCCTTTCTCCAACCTGTTCCAACATCCTTTTCCCTGACTGGTTAGGTATGGTAGTTAACCAACACATGGCAAATACTTTGGGAGCATCGTAAAGTTAATTACATCAAACCCATGAGCAGAGCAATACTATATGATGATAATTAAAATGTATATATGTATATCAGTGATGCTGTTTGTTTTTAAACAAACAAAATTACTGATTGCAAAAAAAAAAATCCAAACAAAATGAAACCAACCATCTTTGAACAAGGAGTAGGTTTAAGAATTGTGAAACAGTTGCGTGTGAGGAAAAAACAGAAATTCATTATAAGAGTGAATTAGTTTTATATCATTATGTGTTAGATTCTGGTGTGGAATTCTTTTTACATTTCATTAAAGAGCACATAACCAGTGACTCTTACAACATGGGAGACTGTTTTCCCCAGGATTACCCTTCCATTGGAAAACAATGAATAAATGAGTGCCGTGGCAGAGGGACAACGCAGGAGACATGCTCATGCACAGAGTTGGCCATACTGTGTAACAGCCCTGCAGAGGAACCAGTGGGGACCCTTCTTTTAGAGCTGCACCTGTCATCTGTAGCCTTGACTGGAAGAAGACATGAATAGGATGTCTCTCCTCTCCTTGGGATCCAGTAGAAACTGGCCAGGGGATGAAGGAGTTCTTGGAGGGGGTAGGAATGATAAGGACACAGAAAACTAGAGATGAGCACTCTGAGGATGTGATCTCCCAAGCCTTGTTTCCTCGAGAAACCAGAAAGACATAAAAGAGCCTTTATTCATTTTGTTCTTCTCTTTTTCACTGCTTCAAGCTCTTTTATATATCACCATCCCCACGTTTCACTGTCCAGCTTGGACTCACTCGGGACGCAAAGTCGACACAGCTTGCAGATTCACCTGGGGGTTAATGCACATTTCTTTCAGAGAAAAGCTTCATTCGTCATCACTGGGGACCACCAGTTGATCACTGGTCATGCCAGTGCTTGGAAACCAAATGCATGCAAAACTGCTGGAGTGTGAGAACCTCTGGGACACCCGGCCATCAAGACTGGACAGTGACAAACCTCTCCAGTGGGACTCCTGACATGTTCTGCATGGACTGTCCCAGAGCTCTGTGCAGCAGAGACTGTAAAATCCTGGAGGTCTTGAGAATTGTGAATAGGAACCAACTGTTCACTGTCTCTTCCAGAATGAGAACTGGGAAGAAAAGCCCATTGCAGGCAAATAGCAACAGGTTCAAGGAATCCCCTGAGCTGATAATGACCAGAAAGTGGGAAAGATGGCCTCAAGTTGCGCCAAGGGAGGTTTAGGCTGGATGTTAGGAAAAAATTCTTTACTGCAAGAGTGGTCAGGCCTTGGCACAGGCTGCCCAGGGCAGGGGTAGAGTACCCATCCCTGGAGGGATTTAAAAGACGTGTAGATGAGGTGCTCAAGGACATGGTTTAGTGGGCATGGGGGGTGTTGGGTTGACGTTTGGATTCGATGACCTTAGAGGTCTTTTCCAACCTTAATGATTCTATGATTCTATGATTCTATAAATTAGTAGAGGTATGTATGATATATGCTTGCCCCCTTCTAACTTTTCTTATAGGGACCTGTTAATGGCCAAAACCGGGGAGAAAATGCTAGGTGCATCCTTGGTTTGAACCAGTCCAGTTGTAATGCTCTCGGGGCAGACTGCTCCCCGGGAGGATGCACACCACCAGTCCATCCGTTTGGCCCACTGTGAGATGAAGTTGGAGTAGTCCCCATGCTACTGTCTCTGCAATGTATAATCCACTGGTGTTTGCTTCACAGTGATGTCTTTTCTTCTGGGTTAGAAGTTTTGCTTTGAAAGGCAGTTCTGATGACTCTGATTTGCGATGACAGCGACTTCAGTGGCATTTAAAGAGACTGGAAGGAAGAGATAAATAAGCTTGAAGATTGCTTAATAAAGCAATGGAAGAATTGTTCTTCTCTATAAGGTTCCTAAATACTTACCCAGGCATGGAAATTTGTCTCACATTGGTTTAGACATCAAAAAGTTGGACATCTTGCTCAAGCTGATCCTTCAGAGTTTCTCTGCAGGACTTGTAGAGGATGCCAGCACGTCTAGAAGGCAATTCCTCTCCCTGTTTTAGACATGCACTTTAGGACAGGATGAACCATGCTCTGGAGATGCTCGTCCTCTTTCTGCTGACTGCGGAGAGAGTGCAGAGCTCTGCACATGAAATCTAACTTTTAGAGGGCTGAAGTTAGGCAAGAGCAACTCAGGCTAGGCAGAGTGGGCAAAGCCATGGTCAGAGATAGAGCTATCCCTGACGTCTCTGGATGCTTTCATTAGGTGACACTGATCCTTGGTTCTTGGGTTGCTGGAACCCGAGAACCATGAATGGTGTCCTTGGTCTTTGAGCGAGCATCCCAAAGCGCTCCTTGCGGCATCTCCCGCAGGAAACCCAGCCAGTGCTGGAGAAACCTACCTCCTGCTCTGCTCAGGAGATGGTCAGTGCAATACAGAAACCCGGGGAGGTCAAGCAAAGCTGGAGGATAGCAAGGACTCCTCAAAGAGAAGCGTGAGGAAGTCAGTTATCTGCTAGTTAGGCTGATAAAAAGGGGCACGGGGGATTCTGCAGCACAAATGCTCAGGTTGAATCTTTGAGAGGATAACAAGCTCTGGCATTTTTAGGGCAGAATGAAAAGAAAAAAAAAAAAGAAGAAGCTGAAACAGCAGCAAACAATAACTTTTGATCTAAACCTTACAGATCACTGTACTCACAATGAATCCAATGGGGCAACTGTCCAGGTAAGGACTGCAAAACTAGGCCTGTTGGATAAGACCTACCTTGACCCAAAAAGTTTTTAATTGTCCTTCTAGCTCCAGCAGAGATTGTGCAGCTTTGACTAGTCACTCGTCAGCTCCTTTAGTATTTCACCTGGAAGAGAGGAAAGAATTCCTGATGAAAGAATTCCCCACCTGAGGGACGGGATGCCATCCAGAGGGACCTGGACANGAGGTTGCCCAGAGAGGTGGTAGATGCCCCATCCCTGGGAACATTCCAGGTCAGGTTGGACGGGGCTCTGAGCAACCTGATCTAGTTGAAGATGTCCCTGCCCACGGCAGGGGGTTGGACTAGATGGGCTTTAAAGGTTCCTTCCCACCCAAACTATTCTGTGATTTTATGACTCTAATTCCCCTTCCTCTGAGACATAAAGAGAAACTTAATTCATAGACCTGAACACTAAGGGCAGTTCTGCTGATCCTGCATAAGACAGGTCAGAAAACCCCACCAAGAAGTCTCTACATTAGAGAAAACACGTTCTTCATGAGGAATGGCATTTGTCGCACTTTCAAGTAACCGCTGCTCACTGCTTCTCAAGGTGCTGTGAAGACGCAGCGTGTCTGTTGTGCTAGCTATTAATTAATTAACATTCAAGAGAGAAGCCGCCGGTTCCACTTGTGCGAGCAAGTTGCTCTCTGCACGGTGTGCTGCAGCTCACGGCTGCCGGGAGGGTTTGGTGCAAGATGGCAGCTGTGCCAGGCCGGTAGGATGCGAGACAGCAAATTCTTATTTTCAGGGGCCATGGTCGTGTCGTGACACACCAGGGACTAGCACACAGACACCGTTCCTTGCCCCACGTTTCTCACAGGGAATGCAATACCGTCGCATTGCTTGCATGTGCTTTCAGTACGTAAACGCACACCATTGTTTCCACCTCTTTGTCAACAGCTCTTTTATCAGTTCTTGATTAAACAAAACATTTAAATCCTTATCCCTATTTAAGCACATGCCTGAGCCGTGTGTGTGGCAGAATATTTAAACACTAGCTTTCAGTGCCACTTGCTCCAAAGAGCGCAGACGGGCTTCAGATTAATTTTGGGTGTAAGCTTTGCTGAATCAGGACCTTGCCTTCTCCACTGCAAAGGGCAACCTCTAGGTATAGAGAAGTGCAGTGCAAGAAGACGTCCCATTTGTTGCAGGAGACACAAGCTAAGACTGTCTTTGCAGGAGCAAATGTGGGTGGAAGGACCTCACAGGCTCCTCCTGAGCCTTCAAGTCTATCTTGAATTGGTTAACAGAGGTTATGGTAAAGGGTGACTTGGTAGCTGGACCTCACCTGAGAGTCAAAACCATATATACATTTAACTTCAGGAGATACGTCAGTGCTTTCAGTCCTGGGACATGAGTATTTTCCACCCCTGTTGTTCATTCAGCCAGGCTGTGTGTTGGCCTCAGTGCATCCGCTCTTCCGATTTTTCCTGACGGATGGGGCTGTATTCATCTCTGACTTTCCCATCCAAAGCACATGAACCACCGCTTGGGTCTCCACAGGTGAGCGTTGCCACAAACTCCTTCAGGAGCATCACGGTTGGGAAACAGGGATGAGTCCTCTCCCACCCAGCCCATTACTGGTCTCTGCTGAGGACTGGCCTCTTACAGAGTGTGAAGAGTGCAGAGCTCTGCTGTGGCAAGGCTTTAAATAAGCAGAGACCTTGGTGTAGGTGCTTGCAGCTTCTTCACAGAAACGGGTACAGATAGATCAGCTGAAACAAAGGAAACATCAGTAGCAGAGACTTGAGGCCTGATGATCTCCAGATCTTCCCTTCACTCTCACTGAAACGAAATGGATCTATCTAATGTCTTTTTGATCAAGTTCATTTTGTTGTTCAAGATTCAGAAAATATAATCTGTGGCTTCCCAACCATTTTCCAGGACCTATCTTTTTTTTCTTCAGCAGAGCTTGGATGTGTCAACAAAAAACTTGCGCTGGTGAAGGATGCTGGACTGAGTAGGCTGTATGGGCTCTATGAACAGAAATGATCGATGAATATCACAGCTGACTGCCAGCACTGCAGCAAAGCTTGTTTTCTTTAAAGCCGTGTGTGCTTTAACCCAGTGCTCGGCGAATTGCGAATCTGAGTGCATTTGACAGTGTGAAGGCAGTGTAACAGTCTGGCGGCTGGTACCCCAGTGGGAAATCCTGTGCCTGGCTTGTGTTGGCTCGCTACGTCAGGGAGCTCCAATCATGACTGGAGGTGATACCTTCATTTTCAGGTGCAACTGCTCCTTCAGCTATTTGCCTTCCAAAATCACCCTTTATTGCTATGTGTGAAAACCTTCGCCACTGTGCAAAATTACTGTGTATCAGATGGGAACAGTTTCCTGGCGCTGGTTTTCAATAGAATATTTCGCAGCTCTCTGCTTGCTGGGAAACATCCATTACTGCTCCACTCCGTGCTGACCCGCAGAAGTTACAGCCTCCTGATGCAGAGCTTGGGTCCTGCAATCAAAGGTGCAGCCAACTCAGACATTTAGGGTTGAAGAGCACTAATTCGGTGTCCCCTGTACCAGCCACCGTGGACGTTTTTGTTTGATCAGTGTTCACACCACTGGATGATGCCATTTTCTCCAAGGTGCCGCTGGTCTGTACCATCTTCTTACCTCCAAACATCCCAACTCTGCAGTGCCTTCTTCACGTTGCAATGTCAAAGAGTTGTCTTATTGTCACATTGCTTTTTTTTCTCTTGCATATAGTGGGGTAGGCCTGCACAGATTCAGATTTCCAAGATTTATCCACGTAAATGCATGTAGAACCACAATCTTTGACCCCCAGTGTGATACCCACCACAGCGTTATGTTTCTTCTCCGGTTTGCAGTAGTGGTAGCACCGTGGCTGGTCTTTTCATTACCATGAATGCCCATGGCTTATCATGGGAGGGAGGTTCAGTGTTTTAGTGTTCACTGAAGACTGAAAGCTTCTCCATCAGTCCTCATTCTGGGCAAAATGCCACCTGCAGCCTCAGGATATTTCAGACTCCATTGCATAAGTGCCCTCTGGTCATTTCTTGATGTTTCAGACTATGCTTTGCTGTTGAGGCTATCTCCTTAGCCCCATATATTTCCAAATGCGGCAGCAAAATGGCTCGCTGTAGCACATTAATCGCACACTTTTGTGATCTCCCCGGCTCTTGCATAGGAATTGCCATACCTGGTTAGACCACTGGCTTATCAAATCCTGCTTCCTGCCTCCAGCGATGGCCAAAACCTGAGGCTTCAGAGGTTACCTCCGTACCACACGAAACTAACTGCACAGTTCTGGGTTTGCGGGTGGAAAACCTCTTTCCTGGCTGCCGCAGAAGATCCACTTGTGCGCTGAAGCATGAGATTTGATTACCTTTATTACAGGATCTTTGTGTGCAGAGTTACAAATGTTCATGGTCATGCAATTATCCAGTCACAGCAGTTAACTCAGTGACCTTCTTTGGCAGTGAAGTCCATAAAATATACAGTGGTGGGATCTCTGATTTGCTGCACCTCCATTGAACTTTTCCTTCAACAAGTGGCATCCAGGACTTATATTGTACATGGCAGGGTAAAACAGAAAGAGAGTTTTAGGCCTGTTGTTCCCTTTTTTCTTTTGAATATCCTCAAATTCTTCTTTTTTCCCTACAAAACATTTCTTTTTTTTGACCATTTTCTTTCCTCAAATGAGAATATACTTGTGCTGCTCTTCAGGATTTTCCAGCACCCTGGAGCAAAGGTGAATAACACCTATGAAGTGTCCAACATATCCTTTGACTTCTCTGGGTAAAATTCTCAGGATTTCTGAGAAAAGAGCATGGCTATTACGCAAATGCAAGAAGGAAGATCATTTCAAGGGTTGACACCACCGGAGTCCCAGAAGAAGAGGGAAGATAGAATCATAGAATCATAGTATCATTTGGGTTGGAAGAGACCTCTAAGATCATCAAATCCAACCATCAACCCAACCCCTCCATGCCCACTAAACCAGGTCCCCAAGCGCCTCATCTACACGTCTTTTACATACTTCCAGGGATGGGGACTCCACCACTTCCCTGGGCAGCCTGTTCCAAGGCTGGACAACCCTTTCGGTGAAGAAATTTTTCCTAATGTCCAATCTAAACCTCCCTTGGGGCAACTTGAGGCCGTTTCCTCTTGTCCTATCGCTTGTTAGTTGGGAGAAGAGACCGACACCCCTCGCTACAACCTTCTTTCAGATGATGAGTGCACCCACTTAAACTTTCAAGGGAAATGTATAGACAAGAAGAAACTCAGCGATTCAAAGAATAATTTGGCCAGAGATCACATTTCACAATGAAAGTATACCAGGTATCGCAAGTAACAGGAGGAACAGCTACTCAGGGAGAAGGAAAAAATGTTAGTTTTAAGCAAAACAATGCCACAAAAAACATTTAGCATCTCTTCAAGCACATGCTGCTGCAGCCTTAAGTGCAAGGAGCCGTAAAAGTGACTAAAGCAAGAGTCTCAAGAGCGGATTGCTCAAGTGAAAGAAAGCTGGAATGAAATGCCAGCCAGCCCCGTCGGTCCCTCATTCAGCGCTGCTCAGAAATGCCTGATGCTTTCTGACTGGGTAGCCAGGGCTGTAGTAATTACTTGGTTGCAGCATTTTCACTTTTACAGCAAAAATGAGGCTTCTTTTCTTAGCACGAGTTACAGTTTTGCCTCATATTTTATGAGCTGACACTGTTGGTGAAGGTCTTTGCTATATGGTCTTTCTGGTTTGCTCCTGTCCTGGTCATAATAGCCACATGGCCCCTGTCCCACTCTACCATACTTGAAGCTAAACTGCCTGGGGCTACATCTATAGCTGGGAATTAAACAATTTGGGGTGCAGACAGTTATCCATTGTTGTGGTTTAACCCGGCAGGCAGCTAAACCCCACACAGCTGCTCGCTCACTCCCCCTCCGCGGTGGGATGGGGGGAGAATTGGGGAAAAAAAGTAAAATTCGTGGATTGAGATAGAGACAGTTTAATAGAACAGAAAAAGAAATAATAATAATAATAATAATAATAGAAGAATATACAAAATGTGTGATGCACAATGCAATTGCTCACCACCTGCTGACGGATAACCAAGTAGCAATCGCTACTTCCTGGCCCACACCTCTTATTTATATACTGAGCATGGCATCATATGGTATGGAATACCCCATTGGCCAGCTGGGCCAGCTGTCCCAGCTATGCTCCCTCCCAGCCTCTTGTGCACGGGAGGCTGAAAAAGTCCTTTACTAGCCGGGTACTTAACAACAACTAAAAACATCAGTGTGTTATCAACATTCTTCTCATACTAAATCCAAAACACAGCACTAGGAAGAAATTTAACTCTATCCCAACTGAAAACCAGGACACCCATACTGCTAAATTGCCAGTTTCAGTCCAGGTGAACAAGCGTCTGACCCAAACAACCCTGGGAAGCTCAGGAGTTAGCATAGACCAGGGACCACTCCCAACAGACCACTGGAGGGACCACTCTGTTTTGGGGGAGTTTAATATATGGACATGGCCAGGCTACGCCAAAGGGTCTCAGGACTAGAGAACAGGCCTGGCCCTGGTTTTTTTGACTGCTATAGATACAGCCCAACTGCCCATTCTGTCTTGGCTTTGGTGCCTGCATGAGAGCATTTTTAAATTATAAATCTCTTAAGAGATTTCTAAATATCTGAAAAGAGTCTGGTGAGGTGTTCTTGCTCTATACACATGGCTACGACTGGGGTCATTGCTCACCTCAGCCTTTCGGGAGGGGGCTCTGTGGGCTAGCACAGCCACAGCATCCACATGCCTGGTCCCTACCTCTGTACTTGGTGTAAGAACCCAGGACACCTGAGGAGCCAAATGACCCAGATCCACCTAGCAATGAGCTGTACGAGAGTTCAGGGCATGGGGCAGACACAGCACACAGCCTTGACGCCACCATACTGCCCTTCGGGTTGCTGCCCTACATGAGCCTTGCTTGGTCCCGTTCCTCTTCCCAGCCAGGTCACCTCTGAACAGGCAGCTATGCCTGTGGGCAAGAACAAATAAGGGGACCAAACAGAGGTTGGTCTGGTCCAGGGAAGCAGAGACAAAAGCAGATAGCCCTGAGGTCTAGCCCTTTATTCCTGTTCACCATCCTTTGCTATGAGATATTAACATAGATCAGGCCATTGTGCCCCAAGGTGGCTTGCACAGCAGGGTCTGTGAGTATAAGAGCACCTTTCATGACCCATCCTGAGCTCCCTCTGTAGTCAACAAATGCCTCCAAAGGGAGATCCATCTCTGAGATAAGGACTAGAAGCCTGAATTCCCTCCTCAAGGGTATAGCAGGACATGGGGGCTGAGTGGTGACCCAGTGGTCCATGTAAAGCTTAAGGCAAATGCTGGAAGAGACTTTCCAGGGATGCTGGAAGGGCTGGTTGGCTGCATGTTGGGCTGGCAGATGCCCCAAGGCGTGTAGCATGTGAACATCACAAGAGCATGGTGGAGACGCCAATAGTGCCTGCAATGCAGCTGTGAACAGGTCTGTCCAAGTGGCTCTGGGACTCCCACCACAAAGACGTCCTTAGGGAGGAATGAACATGTCTCTGCTGGGACACGTCTTCCATCAGACTGGGCCTTGGAGCTGGTGAGACTAGGCCCTTTCTTACCCAGGGCACATCTGCCTTTCTGAGCAACCTGCATTGCTCTTCATATCTTTTTTGATTCTCTAGGCAATTACCCACTGCTAGTCACTCTGAGCACCCAAGTCTTCCTTTCCAGTGAAACACCAAACCAGACCAGTCACCCAGGACCACCTCTAAATCCTCTTGGACATACAGGCATTGGATGAATTGCCTTCATTCCCTGACACCATTCCTCCTTCCATTTCTTCCCCTCTTCAAGCCACAGCGTCCAGCACCTACCCAGTCCTTCCCTGTGCCGAGTCCTGAGATACTTATGAAGCAATCACATCACCTTGGTTAACGCAAACTCCCCCTTTCTGGTCTCTGGTGATGTTCTGCACCTGGAACTCCTCCTGCCCTCATGCCTCCCTGCCCTTGCTGGCCATCCTGCTCCCCTTCCCTCCTCCACATCTCCCTTAGCCACTGTGCTCCTTCCTATGGGCCCATCTGCTCTCTCCCTGCTCTTGCAGCACCACGAGTGGTGGGAGCTGAAGGACTGGGCTCCAACACTACTGCCTGCAGAGCACCCCCTCCTTGGGCCTCCCCACACATGGGAGGCACCCCACATCCTAGCTGAAAAGCATATTTCTGGGCAATAACATCACCTTGACTCTTTTTCACCTTCCCATACAGCCCACGAATCCTTTCCTCCTACCAGACCATGCTCTCCCAAAGGGGATCACAGCCACCAGCTCCCATGATACTCTAAAATCTGGCAAGGCTAAGCCATTCCCTGTTCCTCCGTTCCAGCCACCTCCCCCACACGCTTTCCTTCTCTAATCCTCAAGGATCCACGGCTTAGGAGCCCCAGCTTAGCATCGCATGATGCACGTGTCCCATTGTCCCCCTCTAATAGCATAAGCCCTGCATGAATCCCCTTGATTTTAGGGCACGGGGTGTTGCTGGAATTCCTTGCTTTGTTTCTAGTGCTTTCAGTTCTGTATTGGGTCTTTTCTATTTTTCTTTGCTGTATATTCAGAGCATGGAAAGATGTATTATTGTTTAGATTTTAGAGGCAGTATTTGCTTTCAATGTAGATAACAAAGCAGGGATGTAGCAGAGGGGCAGTGGTCTATATCATGCATCCTCTGGAGGCAAAATTTGGGTAACAGGTTAAAGTCATCAAGATAAAAAGTTCTCTTAGAAAAAAAATCCCAACTTTTACTGTCTGGGCCACATATTCCCAGCATCGGTCAGCTTGATCATCCTCCCATGCTACGTACAGTCAAACAAGCTGCTGATCTGGCTTTGGGGCACTCTCACTTTATTTGCATTTGATGCTTTTGGGGGGCTAGGCTAAAGGTTTCAGCTTGGTCAGAGATGGCAGGGGAGGTCAAGCAATGGAGATGTAGAGCTGCCAGGCTTGTGGGGGTGGAAAATCATGGAACCAATGGATATTTTGACTGATTTGATTTGGGTTTTGTCAGGCTGATTAAAAAATGCTATACACTCATGCATTGACAGATTCTAAACATTGTGGTATTGGCTTGCTAGATGAAGACAGGATGGGATTAGGGAAAGAGGTTTGCATTGGGATATCCCAGGGAGATGGGGCAGGGTGGAAAAGGGACTCAGGCTTGCAGAGCCTCTTTGGCCATGTGAAGCAGACCATATCCCTTTGTCCATGATGGGGCAAATTCTTCACTCCTTCATACCCATGGAAAAGAGATGAGCAGACTGGATGCACAAAAGGGAAAGAAAACAGATGACGCATCCATAAGAAATGCTTTGGTGTGGGGGCATAGCAGTGGTCACAGCAGGGAACCAATTTTGCTCACAAAGGGGCTTTGCCCAAGACATATTTAAGCAGCTTATGGCCATTAGACGAATGTTTAATCTGCAGGAAAGTGGGCCACCAGGCAAGAAGGTGCTCTGATGCATTTAAGGCCATGGAGCAGCTGGGGACAGGTTATCAGAGGAGTGTAGGACTGAGGTGGCCAGTGTCAGAGCTTACACCTCAGCGGTTGAGAGAGCAGGTGTAGCAATTGCAAATGCCAAAAAATGTTTCTGTGGAAAGGTAAAAGGAGCCCCTGAAATCACCTAACAGCAGCAGGGATAGGCAGAGAGAGTCCCAAAACTAATGTACCAAGCCTAGTTCCACCTCTTCCACCTGCATCCTCTGTGTTGCTTGCAGGACCTGAGCCGGCCAGGCAGAGGGTAGCTTGAATATTGCTCTCCAGATGTGCACCTCCGTCCTTGCAGATGCAGCCGCTGCTGAAGGGCATGAAAGGCCAGACAGAAAATCTGCCAGATCATTTCCAGTTCTGATCCTAGTTTGCCCTAAATAAAGATCTAGATCAGTCTGTGGGAGACAAGAGCAGAGCAGGAATAATTTCAGTCGTCTGCAACAGCACCTCATCCTCCAAGAAAAAGGCTTGAGCTGACATCTCTCGGGTCCGTGAGCAGCATTTCCTAATCAGGTGCAGTTATTTTGCAGTCTTCCAAAAGATGGCAGCCTTCCCCAAATCTTCTGCCTCGCCAGCTGGCTGGACCCTGACCAGGAGATACGTGTCTCACCTTGACTATTGACACTGCAGCCGGCTGGGCCCACTGGAGACAGAGCTCGAAAGCTGCAGAGAGCTGTTAAAAGCCATGTCTCAAGCTGGTATTTTGGTATTTTGTTCGTCTCTGCATGGAAAAGTGATCATGCCTGATTCCTGCTGGAAGAGGGATTTGGATTTCCTCTTGGTTGTACATGAGCCAAGTTGCCTGCAGACCCGGCAGCTTGGGTTGCTCCTGTAGCGTTTCCTCACCATTCATGGTGCTTGGAGCAGCTCCTTTGGGAGGGGATGGTTGGATTGGGAACCCGAGGAGGAAGAGGCTGTAGAAGCCAGGAATACAGTGGCTTGTGGTTTCAGCTGTCTGTGGTCTCTATTCCCAAATTATCCTTCCTTGCGGAAGGACACAATAAGATGGTGGGGCAAGCTCTACCATCGGGTGCCTTCATTGTGTGGCAGAGCACATTGTGCTACCGGTCGCTCACCCACAAAAGACCAGTGTGTCCCCTCAACAAATCCCCACCTCTCTTCCCAGAGCTTTCCTCTGCCTCAGTTTTCATTGCAGGAGCTCCTCAGGATTGGAAACAAGGTCCCCTTCATGGCCCCATCCCGTCCATCTCTGTTCTCCAGGCTTTGTCTTTGGAAGTGGAAGATGGGAACACAAAATTCTTTCTTTTCCAAGCGTCTCTTTTATCAGGTCACCCTTCTCTCCACATTATATTTGCAACCTACAGAAATCTACAGACAGACCCAAACACAAAACAACATCCTCAGCTCTATTTCCCCCACTTCTGTTTCTTTGAGTTCACCAGTCCAAGAGAAATAAGTCACGCAGAGCATTCCTGGCTCTGCTCCTGTGGCCTTGGACACACTGGACACATCTCTTCCAGTCAATTAAACAGTGCCAGGGCCTGTTTTCTGGCCCTGAGGACAACTGGCACTACCTGGCCATGTCCAGACTGTGACTGGTGTGTGAGCAACCCCCCACCCCTCCACCGTCCCCATCCCTTACTGGTGAGCAGCTTTGCTGTGGTCCTCACCTGGCCCTTGCAGCCTCCCTGCCAGAAGGGAGATGTCTCTGCTGAGTAACCAGGAGCATTTCTCTCCTGCGGACAGGCAGCTGTGGGCTTAAACTTCTGGAGGTAAGTATCTTTTGGAAATAAAATCATTGTTTTTCTGCTGAGCTGGCTTCGGTGATGAAGTCTTCAGCTCTTGGGGATGTCTGTTGTCTTCTGCTCCCTGACTGCCCAGCATCTAGTGTAACAAGGGCGCAGGGATGGGGACATTTCAAAGAGCTCCCACAGTGATAAAAGCAGTAACTGCAGCAATGATAATACGGAAAACCCTAGAAATAAGCACTGACTATGGTTGGCTGCAGCACTTGGCCTGCGTGGTGGTCAGGACATGTGGGGAATCCTGCCGGGGTGCTTTGCATCAACACTGGGTGGGCTGGAAATTGCCTTTATGAGCATCCTTAGGTATTTCCAAACAGCAAAGCGAACTGGCACATCTCAGACAAGGAGGGAAGTGCTTCACTAATACCTACATCCAGGTTAGACCTGCAACAGGCTCTGCTCACCCTGTCAACTCCAACCTCACTAAAAGATGAAATCGTCATTATCCGCAGTGTATTTTGTGTTGCCTCAAGGCACGTCGGAAGCAGGAACCAGCGAGCTGGGCAATGCACAAGCAGCGGGCATCGCTCCCACTCCCAGTGCTCTGAGTGGATGTTCCTGCCCCTCCTAAACTATCTCACTATGGTCCCAGGAATGCAGATGGGGAAGAAACGAGGGCAAGAGCAAAATGGCAATGTGATAGCAGTATTACTGACATTTTTCCATAGGTGTTTTTCCATAGGAAGAAAATAATTTCTTTAAATAAATGTCCCACAAGGTGAAACTGGAATTGGTGGCGGACAGCTAGGGAAGGGAAAAGATTTGGGTTCGGCTGAAGTGTTTTTCTCAGATATTTTGAGCTTTTAGATCCTTTCCCTTTGCTGTACAATAAAACTGAGTAAAACCATAATTTCCTTCCTCTCAAAGAGAGAGGGAAGGAAATTATATCCCCTGTGCTTGGGATAACTCGCCTGTGCCTTGTAGGAGGTGACACCAGAATCCACAGCTGAGGACATTGATGGGAGTGAAAGGAAAAATTGGCCTCAAACGTCTGCAGAAGGCAATACCCTGAGCCACAGTGAATTCCTCTCCAGGAAACCCACCCAGTCTCCGCTCGAAGCCAGGTGAAGCCTCAGCATCCACGGTACCCCGCAGCAGGGATTTCTAAGTGCCCAGCCTGGAGGCATTGCTAGAAGGAGAGAAAATCACAGAGATGAATGGCAGCTAGGGTCAGCAAAGCATGAAGCTGATGTGGGGCTTTTTATGCTTTGTCTTCCAAGAAAATGGTGAGCAAAGAAAAGCTCTGGATATTTCCTTCTCGTCTCTCTTGTGTGCTCTGCTTCCCGCTGCAGCGCCGGTGCACGCCCCTGTTCTCCGAACCGGAGCGGGGCACGCAGTGGCTTTTCTGGTTCGCTGGCAAGCCCCAAGAATTGAAAGAAAATAGACTTTGATCTAAAAAGAAATTAAGTTTTTGCCTTTTCAGCTTGTCCAAAAGAAGAAAGAAGAAAGAATTCCTTCGAGATCAGGCAAAATATTTTCCTTCATGTCTGGGCATTTTAAATTCTTCTTTAAATATAAGTACAGGACAAAAAGGGGAAGGCAAGATGCTGTGAGGAGGACTGCCCGATTCATCCAGCACGGTCCCACAGCAGTGAGGCTGGATAACGCACGGGGAACGTGTGAGACAGAAGGAAGCCCTGCTGCTTTGACGTGGGAGGGCGAAGCTGAAAGACGCTGCAGAGGATGCCCAGGTTGTGCAGAAACATCCACGGAGATGCCTTGAAGGAGGCAGGTTCGAGCCGTTGTCTTCCCTGCACATTCCTGTTTGGATTTCTTTAGCAGGGTGAGATATAAATGAGTGTCAGGAAGCCAAGTGTCTCAGAGATATTGTTTAGCACCTTGGTAGGACATGCCTTACCCATGGTGAGACTTAAATTTTTCCAAACAGCCAGTTTCTGGGGTTTGGGACGCATTTCCCTGACTATTCCTTATGTTTTCTAAGCTCTGCACTACACAGTCTCGGGCTTTTTGCTGCTGTCACTGGCTGCAGTTCTGCTCTCACCAGTGGGTCATGGATCACTTTCACATTCACCAGATTTTTTCTCCTTCAAGTGGACCCAGTGATGCTAAGAGATGCTGCCTTGGCTGAGAACGAGCAGTTGGACGGCAAGTTCCCCGTGCTGCCTCCTTGGGAAGAGTCTCCTCGTGATGCAGCATGGATGCCACGGGATATTTACCCCATTGTGCAAACTCACCGAGAGAGTTACCCTGATTTGGAGAAAACAGGGGCTAATGACATCCGACTGCCAAAGGGGAAAAAACCTAAGTCCCTTTGGGGACAACACTTAATTGCCGGTGGCAATTTGCAGATTCAGAAGCTGCAGCACAATTTTTAGGCTGCA
Source organism: Pelecanoides urinatrix (assembly GCA_013400755.1). Classification (NCBI taxonomy): domain Eukaryota; kingdom Metazoa; phylum Chordata; class Aves; order Procellariiformes; family Procellariidae; genus Pelecanoides; species Pelecanoides urinatrix. The sequence continues at coordinate 697,140 of VZTQ01002143.1, forward strand.
CCAGCCCTAGCTAGGTCCAATCTGTTATCTGAGATGTGACAGATTGTGACTCTCTCCTCCTGCTTAATTCCCCAGCTACTCAGTCCCGAGGAGCCTGTGCTTACAAAGTGCCTCCGCAGCACAGCGCAGAGCTGCTCACAAAGCAATGGTCGTTCCTGTATTCCCCCTCTCATTCCAGTCCTGATCTTGCACCATTTAAGTCAGTGAGAGCTTTGCTCATGAAATATTGTCTCCAGGACCAAGGCCCTGCTGCAGTCCAAACCGAAGGCTTTAGCAGGAGTTTGCTGCCTTCACGTGACTCTTGTTTTGAGCAAGCTCCCTACGGACAAAGAGCGGGGGAAGAATGGGAGGAAACATCAACATCATTGGATATAAATGCTATAAATAATTGGTTCCTGTCCTGGTTTCAGCTGGGATAGAGTTAATTTTCTTCCTAGTAGCTGGTATAGTGCTGTTTTGGATTTAATATGAGAACAACATTGATAACACACTGATGTTTTAGTTGTTGCTAAGTAGTGTTTACACCGGTCAAGGACTTTTCAGCTTCCCGTGTTCTGCCAGGGGCACAAGAAGCTGGGAGGGAGCACAGCCAGGACAGCTGACCCAAACTGGCCAATGGGGTATTCCATACCGTATGACATCATGCTCAGTAGATAAACTAGGAGGCGTGGGCCTGGAAGCAGCGATCGCTGCTTGGAGACAGGCTGGGCATCGGTCGGTGGGTGGTGAGCAATTGCGTTGTGCATCACTCATTTTGTATGTTTTACCACACTTATTTTGTATAGTCTACCATTATTATTATTATTATTATTATTGTTATTATTATTATTATTATTATTATTATTATTATTATTATTATTTTCTCTTCCTTTTCTGTTCTATTAAACTGTCTTTATCTCAATCCACAAATTTTACTTTTTTCCGATTCTCTCCTCCATCCCACTGGAGGTGGGGGGAGTGAACGAGTGGCTGTGTGGTGTTTGGATGCCTGCTGGGTTAAACCACAACCGTTCCCACTGCAGTGCAGGGAGGTGAGGGTTGGAGCTAGGACATCCCAGATGCCTGTAAGGTTACTCCCATGTCAAAGACATCTTCTGAAGAAATCCAAAAGAGCTTTGGAAACCATCACCTTCATAGGATTATGTCTGGGCTGCTGGTTCAGATTGTCTGGACCAGAAGAAGAGGTAGTGAAAACCTGTGTAGGGGTCTCTGGTCCTACAAGGCAAAGATGGTGTTTGCAGTGTGCTCCACACCTTGGTGATCAGCCAGTGCTGGCTAACCTCTCAGAGAATAACGCTCAGTGGTTTTGTGGGACCTGCTGGGGTCTGCTGGCTGGTACCACAACGTGGGCAGCGAGCAAGTCTGAGCTTAGAGGACACACTATCAATGTGGGCACGTTTGGTGATGGATATAGTGAACATGCAAAGCCTTGGTGATGGTCATTGTCGATAGATCATCTCGGTCCAAGTGGAGGAGAGTGACGGGGCATACAGTGGATTTCTATCTGATACCACCCCACCATCTCTGCTCCTGCGCATCCCTGCAGGATTTGAATCCCACAAAGACACAACTTCACATGAACTTAAGAAACTCACTTATGAATCCTGTTGTGATGAGGCTGGTATGAGAAAGTGCAGTATCTGCATTTGACCATATCATCTCCATAAACATGAACTTATCTGGCAAGACTTACCAGATCTTTCCTGATCCTCTGCACACAACTTTTTGGAAGACAATGAATGACACAGCACGCCTCAGGGTGAGAACTGGTCTTTTTTAATGAGAGGAGAAACATCAAACAAGAAGAAACTCATGCAAACATCACTGTTTCCCTCCTCCTCTCAGCACTGAAAGTCTCTGCTCTACTTCTTTTTCCTGTGTGTCAGGCAGCAGCACACCCTCCTGCAGTCTTCAGTATGCTCCTCCTTCTCTCCTTTAGCACATGTCCTGCAACAATACCCACTGCGGCTCTTTTTTGACTGGCTTTTGCCTGTAGAAAGAAAGAAAGAGAGCTACATCTGCATTGACTAATTCATCATGGTCAACAGCACAGAAATCCCACCGCCACACAGTAAACTCTCTCCTTAAAACAAAGTGTCCACGTCCACATTGATTCTTGGGAATGGACCCTGGTGACTGTCAGCACTTGTCTCGGGAATGGTTTGAGTCCGTGCTATTTGGCCAAGAGCAAAACTGAGCCAGTGACAGTACTGTCAATTAAATGGTGTGGAGGGCTTAGTTCAAATGTCAAGCTGAGATCTCAGTCCTGGCACTGCTGAATTTATCAGTATAGTCAAAGCCTGGGTATTTAGCTTGAGATGAACTGAATTGCTTGATTCTATCAACTACTGTCCAATGACCGTGAGAGGACCCAGTTCAATGGAGACCCCCAGATGGTGGATGTCTAAATCTAGGATGGTGTGATTCTGGAGCTGAACTCCACTCCAAAAGTCTCGTGAGCTGAACCCAACCAAAATCTCGATACAAGCCTCACCACCCACACCTACTTTCCTGGAAAAGTCTTTTTTTAACCTTAATTCCTTTATGGTTCACTATTATCTCTCATTTCTGCTCTACATAATTTGCCACCTTACCTGGGGTGGCCATCAAGGCCATAAGAAAAACAGCAAACACAACATAGATGATCCTCATGACTGGATATCCACTAGGATCACAGCAGGTCTCTCTTGCAGAGAGATCTTGAATCAGTTGCTAAGAAAAAGGCTGGAGACCCTGATATTTATAGACATTTCTGGACAGAGAGGACAGTGTTAAGGAGGAGCGTGACTTCGCTGTTGTCCAAGGACACATTGTTTGCTGCTTTAGCGGGATATTATGTCACTCCAACCCAGTGGTCATCTGACAATGAGACGTCCGCTTTGTGCTCGTTTCTCACTGGCTCTTTGAAGGCATCTCATGTGGCCTGTGCAGGCGTCTTTCCCTTGGGAGCTGGGCTTCTCTCAATCTGGCTGCCAAAGCTTTTAGCACAGACAATTGGGACTATCAGTCCCTGGTCAGGGGACTTGGTGTTGGCTTGTAGGAATGGTTCTAGTGGACAGTTTTACAGCAACAAGTTTGAGATCCTTTCTTCTTCCCTTCCAAAACAGATACCTGAGAGGACTGGTACTACACTGGCCAATGCCACCATATGCATTCCCAACTGTATGTCAAGACCTAGACCCTCTACTAGAATCCAAAGTGCTGTGGCAATGGACATGCAAGTTGTTAGAAAGTTGAAATGTCTTTCCTGGGTAAAAACTCTGGCTGTCTGAAGGTGAGGTCACCAGTCTAAGCTAATAATCTGGGGCTCAGTTCTGTTGCCTGAACACAGACAACACCATTTGAGACCTTCTGAAATTTCCCAAGTTTTTCCTACTGTCCTACATCAACCGTGTCCAAGAGATTTGGAAACCACTTTCTGCGGATAGGATAAATAGCAACTCATTTCTAGTCTCTGAGTGTTTGTCCTGGTTCTGGCTGGGACAGGGTTAACGTTCTTCCCCATAGCTTGGGGTGTGTGCTGTGTTTCGGTTGTTTCGGGTGTGAAAGGAGTGTTAATGGTCCATTGGTGCTTTGGCTGTTTCTGGGTGATGCCTGCACCGGGGCGGGGGGAGCACAAGCCGGGGTGGTAGACCCACCTGGCCAATGGGGTACTCTATACCATGTGACATCATGCTCAGTATGAAAACCAGGTGTGGGGGGGGGCTCGCCCCCCGGTTCAGGACACGCTATCGGCGGTCGGTGAGCAGTTGCATTGTGCATCGTCTGCTTTGTATATTCTGTTATTGTTGTTGTTCCCATTTGTTATTATTGCTGTTCTACTTTGTTTTATTTCAATTATTAAACTGTTCTTACCTCAACCCGGGAGCTTTCCTACTTGTACCCTCCCGATTCTCTGCCCCATCCCACCGGTGGGGGGGTCACCGCGAGTGAGCGGTTGCATGGTGTTTATTTTTGCTGGCTGGGGTTAAACCACGACAGTGTTGGAGTTTGTAAACATAAATGAATAGAATATAGCAAAGCACTAAGTGCAGAGATGACCGAAGAAGAGTGGCAAGTAGCTTAGGCTTCTATTGCCCTCCTAAAGTCTCCTTCACCACAAACTGGAAAGAAGTCCTAGCATTTACATTTCTATCAGATTGTGATTGATGTGTTTCTTCCCTCATTTCCTTCTCCCGTGAGGAGAAACAAAGAAATAGCACCTCCAGACCAAGAAGAGACTGAACCCAAGCAGAGACACTGTAGGTTGTGTTCCCTGGCAACGAGTGAATGAGGCTGAACAATATTGGCACTGCATTATACCATTCCTTCCAGAACTGCCTGAGAGCAGGCTGGGGCTACCTGCCCTGGAGAGCAAAAACTGCAGAAGCACTCGCTCCAAGTCTACCCACTCTGAGTGGGATTAATTCAGAGATGAATACACCTATATTTTGATTTCTCATGTGGGTGTCTCCTTTTGTTCTAGATGTCTACACTCCTTTGATAGTCAATGGAGATCTACTCAATATAATCCACGGAGCTGGGAGAGTCACTCGGCTTATTGACCTGGAGGTTTTTATTTAGGGTGAGTTGAACCATGCTCTAAACTCTCTCAACACTATTGACTGGACTGACTATTTCCAGTCACTCAGACATCTTAGGTGCATATTTGAGATGTCTCGCCTGGTCTCCAGCTGTGTCTCTAGAGGGTAATGGTCTCCCATAGCTCCTTTATCATCCATATATAGATGTCCCAGGCACTCATTGGTGCCTCAAATGGCACTAGGCATCTTCATTTAGGCCACTTAATCAACCACTAGTGTGGTTGTGGATCCTTCTATGTAAACACCTTAGTTTTGCTCTCCCTAATCTCCATTTTAATCTCACGTATAGAGTGCCAGGTGGAGAAAGACACAAAAGGACTGGGACCAAGGGGAACTTTCCACTCTGTCCTTCACATCCAACTTGGACAGCACGGCTCTAAGATGCTGAGCAGATCCCAGTCCCTGTGGTCCATTTGCAGTCGTTCTCCTTTCTGCACCAAGTATGTCCATTGCATTGCAAGGTAAGAAAGCAGAAGAGAAGCAGAGGAAGAGATAAGGCAGAAGAAGGATTAAACTGCCCCAAATTTTCCCAGTGCATCCCTCTAGCTGGCCTATCTCTTGAAGGGAAATGATCGCTCAGTCCTTACAGCTCTTCTGGTTCTTGATTCCTCTACTAATAACAACCACTGCTGTATCTGTTAGATAGTTCAGTGATGCCTGCCATTAACTCAGAACAAATTCCTCCTGGAAAAATACCATCCAGCAAACCCCCAAATGGCCATGGCTGGTGGGTAATGTCATATAGACCCCTCCTCAGACAAGTGAGAGCAGAGCTGGTTGTGGCAGCTTTTCCTTGCAGAAGCTGTTTCACTGTTGGACTTTGTATTGGGTTTATGTGCCAAGGTTTTGGTAGTGGGGGCCTACAGGGCTGGCTTCGGTGAGAAGATGCCAGAAGCTTCCCCCATGTCTGATAGAGCCAATGCCAGCTGCTGACAGAGCCAAGATGGAGCCGCTGCTGGCCAAGGCCAAGCCCATCAGCAACGGTGGTAGTGCCTCTGTGATAACATATTTTAGAAGGGGAAAAAACTGCTGTGCAATAGCAGCTGGAAGAGAGGAGTGAGAATATAGATGAGGTGCTCAGGGACATGGTTTAGTGGGAATAGGGGGTGTTGGGTNCAAGGGACCCACGCGAGACAAGTTCACGGAGGACTGTCTCTCATGGGAGGGACCCCATGGGAGCAGGGGAAGAGTGTGAGGAGGAAGGAGCAGGAGAGAAAACGTGTGATGAACTGACCACAAGCCCTGCACCGCTCGGGGAGGGGGGAGGATATAGAGATCGTGAGTGAAGTTCAGCCTGGGAATAAGGAGGTGGAAGGGAGGGAGGTATTTTAAGATTTGTTTTCTCATTATCCTACCCTGGCTTTGATTTGCAATAAATTAAATTAATTTCCGCAAGTCGAGTCTGTTTTGCCCGTGCTGGTAATTGCTGAGTGATCTCCGTGTCCTTATCTCGACCCATGAGCCTTTCGTCATATTTTCTCTCCCTGCCCCATTGAGGAGGGGGGAGTGATAGAGCGGCTTGGTGGGCACCTGGCATCCAGCCAGGGTTAACCCATCGGAGACTCTTTTTCCCTGCTTACATACACATACTATACCTGTACCTTTGCACCTATAGCTATTCTCTTACTGAGAAGCCTAAAAACTGTGTTGCCTCTCCTAGACTGGTGTAGGGGTAGGAGACTGCCAGTCCAGTGTCTCTAAACACTTTGTCTATGCAGAGGTGCATGACTGCTCCTGCTACAGAGCTTCCACACACCTTTGATCACCTTCATGGCTCTTCTCCGTCCCTTTTTCTGCTCCAACACACCCAGTTTGAGCTAGGGAGAGCAGAAGCCAAACCCCAAGTACAGTATTGATCTGCAAATAAGAGAGAAGCACGGACTGAGCAGTCTTGGGGCTTTGGCACAAAGAGGACATAAAATCCATTGCATGAGGTCTGTGAGGGCCTATTTGTTTCTTTGTTGCCCACCTCTGGGGATTTGCTGAAATTTTCATGGAAAGAGGGCTGTCTTATGCTTAGAGGATACGTTGCTGAACCACCCACATCTTTTAAGACATCTGCAGATAACCTGTAGACTGAAAAAGCAATGAGGAACTGAAAGGTTCTCTCTTGTCTCCAGAGGGTTGTGTTCAAGGCCATGGAGAAGACAAGAGGGAAAATGGTACCTTTTCTTCCCAAAAACCCACCCCATAAGTCCACTGGCAGCTCTGCAGCTGGGTTTCAGGCTTTTTTGATGCTGCTGAGCCTTTGGGCTGGGCTTGGAGAACCTGTTTTAACACGGGATTATGGGGACAGAAGTAACCACACCGCACACACCAGAGTTACATCTCCTTTTTTTTTCTTTTTACTTATTGGGAGGAGGGGATGACAATTGGGTGAGACAGTCGAGAAGCTGCCCCCAAAGCCACCGCGCTGCCTCCTCTTCCTCAGAAGCTTCCTCTTCGGCTCCTATTTCCCCTTCCAGCCGGGCGGGATGCAGCAGTAGTACTTGCAGTCGGCGGAGAAGGACCAGACGTCCGCCTTGGTGCACTTGCTGGAGCAGTACCCCACCTTGGGGCAGTGCTTCCTTATCTGCCCGTAGCCTGTGAGGAGGAGAGGGAGGGAGAGTGCTTGGGTCAGGATAGGTGCCTCCGTGCCCCCTGCCATGCCCTCCCAGCACCTCCGGGTCTAAGTGTGGCAGTGGTCAAAGACCCTGCTTGTGGAGAGGTCCTGCTCCATCCTCCCACACGTCCATGCTCCTGCCCAAGCCACCCCCAAAGTGGGAAATGACCTTGAAGAGCACAAGCCGGAGAAACTCCTTGTGCATCCTTCTCCCCCCAGCTGGTGACTACAGGACCAGATGATGACACGGGTGCAGTTTGGGAAAGAGATGCTCCCGAGGAGAGCACATGCCTTGCCCTCATTGAGAGACAGCCCAGAAGCAAAGTTCACAATGATGCTCATCTGTGCAAGTTCATAAAGATGCTCATCTGTGCGCATGTGTGTTTCCTTGCCTTGTACCTCTCCTTAAGGGACAGGATCAGTGTTCTCAGAGCAAAACACAAAAAACCACATCACGCTGATTTCAAGAACTTAGCTGTCCACTCACGTCCCTGTACTTATATCATCCTTTTAAAAATTATCCTCTTATTCAGAAAAGGCTGGAAGGATGCTGCAAAGGTCTTGAAATTGGCCCCACAGAAGCACCAAATATTCAGCATGGTGGTTAAACTTGGGCCAAGTGATAGACTTGGCCCAGGTGGATAGGAATTGATATCTGAAGGGGGTTTCTAATGCCTGTCTGGGAGATCTCAGCCCTGAATCCCTTTCTGACTCTTGTAGAGGGACCAGAAAACCTCAGAGTCGCAGAAGCAGGCATAAGCAGCAATAGCTATGTCACATCAGTAAATCAAACATGCCCAGGAATGAGCCTTGACATAGAAATCGAGTGCACAGAAGAGTCCCCTCTGGTGCTATGAAAGTCTCTGAGTCCCCAAGAGAAGTGGCCACATCCAGAATCTTGTTTGGCGATTATCTGGCCTGGGATCACTCCAAAACTGGATACTGAAGTTTTAACCTCAGTTATTCCTACACAAATCTCTCTGAGGTATTTCATTGTCCCTTGAAAGAAGTCATTAAAGTACCTGACCAGATTATAGCAATCACCTCAGATGGTAATAACTATATTTTTAAGAGCTAAAGTTATTTTAAAAGAATCCCAGCTAGTGTCAGCTCATCTCACCCTATTTGCCATCTTACCTGGAGTGGCCAGGGAGACCAGCAGGAAGGCAGCGAAGACAAGGTAGAGGAACCTCATGGCTGGAGTTGAGCTGGGATCTCAGCAAGGCTGGAGAGAGGAGAGTGGGAGAGAGCTCGAAGGGAGGAGGTGGTATACAGGGAGGCTGCGGCTGATGTTTTTTATAGAGGGTTTCCCTGCAGAGCGGAGGATGCTGGGGAGACACGGGAATTCATCCAAGTCGTGCTGTTTGTGGCTGGACATGCAGTTGTGGCACGAGCACCAGAATTTCCCACCTGTGTCCAAGTGTGCTGGCAGCCACCTCCTCCCCCCAGATCTGGTGACCCAATATCAGATGGGATTTCAGCACACCGGCTTTGATGGGAGGACAAATGAATAGGGGCTGTCAATAGCTGTTAGGACTGGGCTGATGGGTCAGAGGGACCTGATGGAGATCTGCAGGTATAATGATGAGGGGAGAACAAGATCAGTATCACAGGGTATCAGGCCTTTCCCAACCTCTGGCAGAGATGCAACTGCATACAATAGGGCTGAAATGTGGCCACAATGCACTGATAAATCTCCCTCCATTGTCCAAACCGGTCACCATGTGGGACTGTTGGCTTGGAAAGGACCCATGTTCCCATCCCCACTTGTGAAGGGAACCATGTCTGCAAAATCTCTCAGATAAATTTAGCAAACATCGTGTTCAATGTAGTCTCTTTTGTTGTCCCCTCTCACCCCTCTGATGGATGGGCAGGAGCACTGGGGCTGAGAGCTCCCAGGAGCCTGGATGAGCCGACCACTTGCAGACACTTTGATCATCACCTCTTCCTCACAAACCCTCCAGGCAGATCTCGGGTTTCAAACATGAGCAGAGCTCTGCAAAGGAGCTTTTCCAACTCCAGTTCACTGGGCTGTTTAATAGCTTTATAAACAGCCAGAAAAAAAGAGGCGACTGGTGAAGGGGCAGAAGCTGCTGTTGATGCAAAATTACTGAATACCATCAAACCTAAATCTGCAAAGGGCAGCAGAAGGATCCTACAACACTGAGTAACAGGGCAGCAAAATGTCAAATGCTGAATCAGTGTCAGTTAGTTTAAGGTTGTGAATTTGGAAAAATATATAATCTCCATACAAATGGTGGGTCTGAATTATCTAAAGCCAGTTAGGAAGGAGGTTTGGGAGTCCTTGAAGAAAGAGCTCTGAAAACAGCAGATAAGAACCAAAAAAGTGGAAAACTGTAGATTATGAATTTTTAAGAAAGTTATTAAGACAAAAGAAAACATTGCATCACTGCATCAGTCTGTGGGGCACCGCACTGTGGTGTGCACTGCTCATGTCCCCACCCCTGATGGCCTACAGTTGGGCAAGAAGAGGTTAAAAGAAAGGCGGCACATCTGCCTTAATTTCCATAAAATTAAATATACTGGCATTCTTCAGCTCAGGGAAGAAACACTTATTGGAGGTGTATCACAAGGCTGTAAAAATTTGAGAGTCCGAAGGAAGAGAGAACTCTGGTTCTTCAATTTTCATAACCCAAGAAATAGGTGAGATGAAATGGCAAATCATGCATTTATTGAAAAAGTAACCAAAAAAAGTCCTCTTTCACACTGAGCATGGCTGAAATGTGGAACTTGTTGCCCCAAGTTGTTTGAGAGGTCAAAATGACAAATGTATTGAAAAAGCAATTTATAAATCAATGAAGCAAGTACAAAATCAAAAATTAGATATAAAACCTTCTTGAGGAAGCCACCAAACTTCATGTTACTGTAGGGTCGGGAGTTTTACTGAGTGAAAACCTGTTCTTGGGCTCCTTCCCAGGCACTTGCTTCTGCCCGAACCAGGCTCTCCACTATGACTTGGCTCAGCCTTACGTTCCTCGCTGTGATCTTATTTGAGTACATAAGCTGAGTAAAAGTAAGTGTGAGGGGACTGTGCACCTCATCTGTTTCATCACCACTATTTCTAAGTGTCGTTCTCAGTAGTTTGGCCAGTTTTTTCTTTAAGACCTTCAGCGATGGTGATACTCCCCCTATTCAAGTCTTTCTGCTGCTGTACAATCCTGTCATTACAAAATTTTTCCTATATCTTAAGTTAGGACCTCTTGCTGCAACTGGAGTCACTGACTTCTCATCCTGGCCACCAAGCGTAGACCATTCCTTTCCAACGTATTGCCTTTTCTAGATTTGAGGACTGTCGTGTTTTCCGTGTCTTCTCTTCCCTGATCAATGTTATTCCACTTGCTTCAGGTTTTTCTTACAGGTCACATCTTCTTGACCTCCTCTCATTTTCTGAGCTCCCTTCAGCCCTTTCACTGCTTTCTTGGAAGCATGGTGTACAAAACGGGACGGATGCACTTTCCAAGGGGTGCGCACTGCAGTGGGTACGTCCTGTGTTTTACAAACTCAGCTTTTGTTTAAACTTGTAGGACAATTGGTGCTGGTTTCCCAACACCATGACATTGCTCATTTGTGCCTACCAATGATCCACTGCAACCCAAATTTTCCCTGCAGAACTGCCATACAGCCAGAAACTCCTTGTTCTGTATTCTCCAGTTAATTATTCTTGTCTGTATAGACACGGTAACCTTCCCTATTACTTAATTGTATTTTTTTCATTATATCTTTAGTATGAGAAGATCCACTGGAATGCTAATCCTGTCCTCTAATGCTTTGCAGTCCCTTTCAACATTTATTTGTGAATTTAGTAAACACACTCTCTAGACAACCATGAGAATTACTAGGCAGGATAGCACTGGACTCACAACAAATTTCTGATCAGATGGGGTGTGATGATTCATTACCTTAGCTTCATTTACATATTTGCCTACATCCCCTTTGATCAGCATCGTAGTCCTTTTTGAAAGATTTCAGGCAAAATACCCAAATAGGTCTCAGGCCAAATGAATGTGATGAAAATCAGGCCAAGTACAAGGTCCTGCACTGGGGTCGGGGCAACCCCCGGTGTCAACACAGGCTGGGGATGGAGGGATGGAGAGCAGCCCTGCCGAGAAGGACTTGGGGGAACTGGTGGATGAAAAGCTGGACATGAGCCGGCAACGTGCGCTCGCAGCCCAGGAGGCCAACCGTGTCCTGGGCTGCATCCCCAGCAGCGTGGGCAGCAGGTCGAGGGGGGGGATTCTGCCCCTCTGCTCTGCTCTGGTGAGACCCCCCTGCAGTGCTGCCTCCAGCTCGGGGGTCCTCAGCACAGGACAGACATGGACCTGCTGTAGCGGGGCCAGAGGAGGCCACCAAAATGATCAGGGGGTGGAACAGCTCTGCCATGAGGACAGGCTGAGACAGTTGGGGTTGTTCAGCCTGGAGAAGAGAAGGCTCCGGGGAGACCTTATTGAAGCCCTTCAGTACTTAGAGGGGCTTATCAGAAAGATGGGGACAGACTTTTTAGCAGGGCCTGTTGTGACAGGACAAGGGGGAATGGTTTTAAACTGAAAGATGGAGATTCAGACTAGATATAAGGAAGAAATGTTTTACACTGAGGGTGGTGAAACCCTGGCAGAGGTTGCCCAGAGAGGTGGTAGATGCCCCATCCCTGGGAACATTCCAGGTCAGGTTGGACGGGGCTCTGAGCAACCTGATCTAGTTGAAGATGTCCCTGATTCTTGCAGGGGGTTGGACTAGATGGGCTTTGAAGATCCCTTCCCCCCCAAACTATTCTATGATTCTATGAAAATGTTGCAGAGTTTGCACGTTGGGGGGAGACCCTTGAGGAACCTCGCTGCCAGTGCACCGGTCAGGGATGAATGCACCCTGAAAACTATTCCCCGTGATGGATTTGATGCCCAAGTGTTGTGTGTTGTGTCCATGCCTTGCAGACAGTGTCCAGTGCTGGTGTCTCATCAGAACAGCACCCAGACTTAATTCCTGCACCTCCGGGGAGCAGCCCTGCTGTCGGCAGCCCCGGCTGGCGCTGGGTCCAGCAGAGCTGTGCCCGGCAGCTCCGCACCTGCTGGTGACAGATTCCCAGCAGCTGGATTTGGAGGAGGGGGAATTGCCCCTGCATGCCCGGGTTGGTGAAAGCGGCCGGCGAGCGGCGAGGAGAAGCCCACTGGAGCATGGACCTGGCTGCCAGGTGCCTTTGTGAGTGGGACCAGTGGGTCGGGGTGACATTGCACACGCCGGCAAGCAAACAACGCCTCTTTGGAGATGGGTTTGCTCAAGTTTCTCCTCCTGCCGTGCCGCTTGTGGCAGGAGTCCCTCTATAAAACCCAGGGCCTTCAAGGTCCCCCACCATGGCCATCTCAGACCCACTTTGCTCCCGGTGTGCTGAGATATCTGCTGGCCTCCAGGCATGAGGGTGCTCTGCGTGGTCTTTGCTGTGCTCCTGCTTTTCTCCTTGGCCACCCCAGGTAAGACAGCAACGCAGGGAGGGGAGAAAGCAGGGCTGGCCCCGGAGGCTGGGAATATGGGTGCCTGTCCCCTCTCCAGCCTTTGTGCCTTGGGGTGGAGGGAGGTGGTTCACCTCACCCAGCTTTGGCAGTGGAGATCAGCTCCCTGCAGCTGGCTCTGGCTGATGATTTACCCAACCTAGCTCACACAACTGGTTCAGGATGAGGTGAATTCTGCACTGCAAATGCCTGTCTCTCGTGCTCAGGCAAAGGGATCTTGCCAGCAAGCTGCAGTACTGACAAACGTAGAGAGATGACCTTTAAGAGTCCAGCTCAATGGGGACAGAAAGCATGGGTCCCATCCTACGTGGGGTTAAACCCAAAGGTGCATCAGTACCACCCAGCAAGGAGATAACTTTTGGGGCTCTGCTCTCCTACTGTTTGACATTGTCTCTTATAACCCATCTCTCTCTCCCTCCACCGCAGGGTACGGGCAGCCTAAGGGCACTTGTGGTGGGTACTGTTCCCACATGTGTGGCAAAAGGGACGAGTGGACTTTCAGCCAATCCTGCGGGAAGATGTACTGCTGCATCCCCCCACCCAAAAAGGGAAAATGATCGTGAAAGAGTCCAGCCGCGGAGGAAGAGCAGCACTTGTGGTGCGGCTCCCAGCATTGTATTCACGGTGTGACCGAAACGATATTCACTGCTTTGAAGTAAAGATGGGCAGATATGATTTCTGTGTGCTGTGTGGTTCATTCACCTCCCAGGAGGGCAGTGCCAGGAGAGGTTCTGCAGCCAAACCTCCCTGGACCGTGATCACGACACACCCCCGACAGCCCCAGACATTTCTGACAGCCCCAGACCCGTGACACCGAAGTGACACACTGGAAGAGAAGAAGCTTGGGGATTTTCCCATTGCTTCAAAGCAGGGTAGTGGCAAAGGCTGGGGGAAGATTGATTGCCTAATTTTGTGTCTCCCTGCTCCACAACAGCCCCCAATGCCCCATCAGTGCCACCCAGCCTCTGCACTGGGGACCTCAGTCCCATTGCGGGGGTAGAGACTGGAGGCAAACAGCCACCGCCTTCCCCTTGTGCCCCCAAAATCCCACTCCCGGGATGCCTCCAGAGCATCCTCATCCTTGCACAGCCACTCAGGTTTTGTGGTCCCATGGCTGTCCTGGACACTTTGGCACAAAGCAGGTGACTTCTCAGTGTAGCCTATGACCAGATTGTTCCCTTGGGGGTCACCATTAATGGCAGAAAAAACAAGGTGGATTTCTTCGGGGTCCCCTTCCCTTCCTCCTCCACTGCATGATAAACCATTCACTCCAGGCTTTCTGCAGGGCACAGGGAGCCGTCTGGTGTTGGGTGGCTCAGAGCATCCTGGCAAAGGGCAGCCAGACAAGCCTCAGGAGCAATCTTGGAGGGTGAGATTTTTGTGTCAAAAAGGGTCAAATCCCTGACCGGCTCATGGGACAGAAAGCAGTCCTTTTTCTCTGAAATCCTCTAAGGAAAAGAATAAGTTTCCATCCATGGACCCTTTCAAACCCAGCAGAAGGCTGCTGCATTGGTATTTGTTGGGCTGAAGTATGCTGCAAGAGAAGAGAGGAGAGATAGACCTCTCCCTTGCAGAAAGATTGTTTAACTCCTCTCTTCTGCAGCCTCCTCCGTGGTCAGCAGAGATCTTGGCACCACAGCCAGTACATGGAGTTGGGGGAAAAAGTAATTTCTTCCTAAGGCTAATTTCCGTATTCGTTCAAAACTCCTTCGCTTGCCAGGGGAGTCTGAACACACGGTGCCTGCAGACACGTCTCTGCTGACAACCAGAGAGGTGGATCCCCACTTTGTGTCCATAAATGCAACATAAGCTGCTCCAAGGAGCTCGTTACCAACCACCCGGGTCCAAATGACCGTGTACCAGGCAATTTCGGGGCAAACAGAAATAACTTAGCGAGCAGCCTTATGCTCTGTTATTTTATCCTTAGGACGTGGGATAAATGTGAAATCTGATAACTTGAAAAACTTTATCAGTTTAAAGACTGACCAAGGACACAGGAATCCTGATAAAGCTGTGGCAAAGGTGGGATTTCTGATGATATTTTTGTGACAAAAGGAATAATTCTCTTTCCAAATTAGGTGTGTACTGTGAGATACTGAGCATGAGGGGGTTAACATCTAGTCCACGGGGGCTGAGATCAGGCAGGGATAGGCAGTAGGTAAATGTCACACTTGGTACAGGATGGCCCATCAAGAGCCACAGACTGCCGTCTTCGAAGCAGTAATTTGCCAAGCTTCACCTGACCCCAGATAACAGGATATGAAAGAAGGAAAAGTCACCCAAAACAACCATGTGCTGGTGAGAAGACTGCACAGACACGCGAGGTTGAAAGTTTGATAAAATAATAAAAACTGCAAAAGGAAACACTGAACAACAACGACAACAAACCCTCTGCTGTTTCTTTCCCATTTTCCCCCAAGAAAAGAAAAAAGAATGGTGTGAGGAGAGTGAAAAGAAAAGCCACGTGAAAGTGAATGAACTGCAAAATGGGTTTTTGAAGTGGTGTCTCTCGCTCTGCTGCGTCTCCAGCCTTCAAAATGTTTCTGCAGCTAAAGAAAGTTTCTGACACCGGTAGTTTATTTTGAATTTCTGTTGTTTGTTAGGAGAATGACTGTTCCCCCCCGTTACTGCCCCTATCACCTGCAGCTCTGTAACCTCCTGGGGTACTTTGTTACAGCCTCCTGGGGAGCAGAGGGACCCTCCAACTGCACTAAACAATGGGAGGGAAGGTATGGGTCCTGTTTTGGGGATTTCAGCCTGGAATTTGACACGAGTGTAATGCAAGGAGGGAGGGAGATAGGTTTCCTTCACCTTCAGATCCCACCTCTTTTATTAGCAGAAGGCTGGACCTGGGATCCCCAAAAGGAACCCAGCACCCCCTGCAGTAGAGAAGCTCTCAAAGACATGGCCTGTGGGTACAAAGGTGAAAGATAGGGTTGGGAGACACAGTACTGTCTTTCCAGAGAAGAGGTTTGGTACAGAGGATCTCAAAAACTGTGCCCAGACCTTGTCTTGGAGGGGATTAGTTGACCAGAAGTGAATTAATATGTGCACAGGTTAAAGACAGGGCAATCCAAGTTGACACTGTGAGTGCAGTGTAATTGCTGGACCACAATGGTTGAAGTATGAAGACCCCCTTAAAATATGTAATCAGACCTCCTGTACAGCACACATAGAATCATAGAATAGAATCATAGACTCACTAAGGTTGGAAAAGACCTCTAAGATCATCGAGTCCAACCGTCAACCCCACCCCCCCATGCCCACTAAACCATGTCGCTAAGCGCCTCATCTACACGTCTTTTAAATCCTTCCAGGGATAGGGACTCCACCACTTCCCTGGGCAGCCTGTGCCAAGGCCTGACCACTCTTGCAGGAAAGAATTTTTTCCTAATGTCCAATCTAAACCTCCCTTGGCGCAACTTGAGGCCATTTCCTCTCGTTCTATCGTTAGTCACTTGGGAGAAGAGACCAACCCCCACCTTGCTACAACTGATGATAAGATTCTGATTATTTCTACATGATGATAAGATTGCTTAAACCTGTATTTAATTCAGTCTCTTCTGGTTGACTTGGATATTTCCTGGACAAAGGTATCCAGGTGTGAAGAAATGTCCAAGAAAAAGAGAAAAAGTATCTTCCCTAGTGCAGTCAGTCACCATTCCTGCTAAAAATATGGTCTCTTTCTAATTTCAGCCTGTTCGTATTATAAATTCTAGCTACTCCAAGAAGCAGATTTATGTCCTGGAAAGCACCTTTTATTAGAAAAGTATTTGAATCTCGTGTCTGCCTGGGGATGGATGAGGAGCTGACCGAGAGCTTATGGATCAGGATTAAAGGGACAGGTGACATTACAGTGGGGGTCTGCTACAGGCCACCCGACCAGGAAGACTGAGCAGATGAGGCCCTCTATAGACAGATAGGAGTTGCCTGCCGTTCACAAGCCCTGGTCCTCAT
>VZTQ01002144.1:33235-53063 GCA_013400755.1 Pelecanoides urinatrix
GGATCCCAGGGATCAGCCTGGGATGCTGCTCCACAAGGGGGTCCCTGGGGATCCCAGGAATCAGCCTGGGATGCTGCCCCGCATGGGGGTCCCTGCGGATCCCAGGGATCAGCCTGGGATGCTGCTCCACAAGGGGGTCCCTGGGGATCCCAGGAATCAGCCTGGGATGCTGCCCCGCATGGGGGTCCCTGCGGATCCCAGGGATCAGCCTGGGATGCTGCTCCACAAGGGGGTCCCTGGGGATCCCAGGAATCAGCCTGGGATGCTGCCCCGCATGGGGGTCCCTGCGGATCCCAGGGATCAGCCTGGGATGCTGCCCCGCATGGGGGTCCCTGCGGATCCCAGGGGTCCATCTGGGATGGTGCCCGGCACGGGGGTCCCTGAGGTCCCCGCGGGGTGACCCGTGTCGGCCGGCTAGCCCGGGCAGGTCCATGGCCGGAGGCTGGCGGCCGTCCCGGAGCACGGGGAGGGCCCGGGAATCCCAAGCATCCCCCGCCAGGCGCACCGGGACATCCGGCAGCCGTGCCGGGCTGAGTCACCCCGTGGCCGGGACAGCCCTGAGCTCCAAACCACCCTTCAAAGGTGCTGCCGGCAGCTCCGGCCGGCTCAGGGCACGGGTGTCTCGCTGCGGGGTGACTCCTCTCGGGACCGAGCCGGCATCTCCGGTGCTTCCAGCTCCGACGTAACCCACCCTGTGTCTCTCCCCAGGGCCATCACGCTCTCCGTGGAGACCGGCAGCTCCTTCCCACAGCTCGGCATGCAACAGCCCCTCGAGCCCCCCGGGCAGCAGCCCCCGGGCTGCGGCAAGTGCAGCCCCGTGGGCAGCGATGCCGGGAAAGCCGCCGGGTGCGGCGCAGGCAGCGGAGGCGTCGGGAAGGGGCCAGTGATCTGCAGTGCCGTATGGTGAGAGCGAGGGGCCGGGGGCATGTGGTTTGGGGGCAGAAGGGAGACAGGATGGTTGGGGTGAGGGGGGGCAGGGGGTGCTGTGACAGTGCTGGGGTGCTGGGGTCCCTGGGTTGGTGCTGATGAGGGATGCTGGGGGACAAGTTTGGGGTCCGTGGGCCACCACACACCAGTGGGGAGGAGACAAGGGACTGCTGGGAATGGTGCTGTGTCAGGGCACAACGAGCCCTTGCTCCCGGCAGCAAGGGGAAGACGCAGGTGTCCAGGCTCCCTGCCCTCTCCCCAGGGACTCTGGGGCTCCAGTTTGGTGCTGGGCTGTGGTGGAGCGGAGCTGGGGCGACGTGGAGCTCCTCTCCCTTGTCACCCGGAGAGTGAGGGGCTGTGACAACGCTGGGGTCCCTCTGACATCCCTGTCCCCGCAGCGCTAACCCCTACGCCGGGCTGGTGAGCCACCTGCGGGCAGCCTGGCTCTCGGGGAAGACGCGGCCCATGGAGTATCGCGTGGCCCAGCTGGAGGCCCTGGGACGTTTCTTGGACGAGAAGAAGGAGGACATCCTGGAGGCCACCGCCTTGGACATGGGCAAGGTGAGAGGGGACCGGGTGCTGGCCCCAGGGTCACATCTCTGGGGCTCTGTGTACCCCCTTCTCTGGGTCTGGCATCCTCCCGGGTGTAAGTGTGGGGGGTCTGGGCATGGGGGTCCCCTCGTCGGGGTCCTGCATCCCCCTTGCTGTGCTCCAGGGCTGGTGTGGTGCACCCGTAGGTCCCTGCAGAGCTCTCCCCAGCTGGGGTTAGCCACAGCACACGTAGGGACCACGCCACCGGGCAGGCTCGATGCTGCTAACCTCGTCCCCAGCGCACTTAAACCGGGCAAAGCCTCTGTTGGCCAACGCGAGGTGGGAACCTCAGCCTTACTGAGCTTCACGCATCGAGTTCCTGGTGGCTTCATGCAACCTCCACAGGGGGTGATGGCTTGGGATACTCTTTGCCAGCCCGGTCACACGTGGGATTACCAGCGTTGTGCAACCTGCTGGCCTTGCACATTCTTCCCTGGGCTGCTCAGGTTCGCGGCGGCTCGCCGGGACTGGTTTCGCTGGCACGGTGCTGAGCCGTGCGGTGATACAGGTGGGGACCTGGATGTGGCTCTGGGTATTGTGGCACGCCGGGAGCTCCCGGATGGTCTGTTGAGGAAGCGGGAGCATCCCCGCCGTGGCTGTGTCTGGCAGTCTCGGCTCATCTCTTCTCTGTCGGTTGCTTCAGGACCCTATTCTCCCCCTTTTTCCCTTCCTGACGCGAGCTGCAGCCCAACAGACCACCGCACGCTCTGGCCACGTGGCGTTAGGAAATGTTTTTGGAGGGATGGCTTGCCCTGGCGCCGCATAACTGGTCTTATCTGGTAGTGGTAGCACTCGGACCCAAAGGACTTGCGTCTGTGGGTGTATCAGCGCAGCGGCCGTGCCCTCAGACACGGGTTTCAACATCCTGACATCTCCCCAGGCTCGTAATTGCCTTGTTTGTTTGAGGTGAGGGCCTTCTCCTTCAGCCGTGGGTTGATAGGCATCAGCGCTCCAGGTGTGTCCTTCATCTCTCCTAATTGTATGTAATTAGAGCCGGTTGTCTAGTAATATGCTTGTTATGCAGTCGGGCCTTCATAGTTGGACAATTCATCTGGTCTTGCGTATCTGAGGTGGGTACCTCACCTCCAGGGATGCCAGTTGCTCTCCACTGATGACTGAAGGAATTTGGATGACCTCAGACTTAATGTCCCATCTCACAACCTCCGTGTCCCATCAAAACCCTTAATGGCCCATCTTCACCAGCAATTTCCTCATCCTCCTAGTGATGCAACTGTCAGCCCGGGCTGAGAGTGGCCCCGTTGCTTCACCGGACATGTGCTGTGCCTGCTGAGTCCTCACGTCTAGGAGCTGCCCGGCCTCCTGGCAGCGGCACGTGTCCCGGCGCTGGAGCGGCCTTGGGGACCTGAAGGTCTCCTGAGTGGGGCTTGGTGCTGGAGGTTTGCTGCCTCGAGTCAGCAACCAAACGTTCTAACCCCAGAGTGGTGTTTTGCTGCAGCGCTGGAGGAAGGCTCCCACCCAGGGATGCTTTTGGGTTGGAGGAGTCCAAAGGACGTTGTGGTGGAGGGTGTCGGGCAGCTGCGCCCGCCGCGCTTTGCAAACACGGCTTCACAGCGCAGGAGCTTTGCTCCTCCTGCTCTCCAGGGCGACGGAGGGGCTTTACCGCGCCTGCCGAGTTGTCTTCTCGTGTCTTCACGCTTCTCCTGCAAGAACGGTCCTGAGCTGTGCTTCACGCCTGTGGTTGCGGCAGTGGAGGGGACCCACCGCCTGCAGGAAATGCTTCTGCGCCCTGCGATCCCGGCTCTGACGTCCTGCCACCGCTCCCGAGTCACCGTCCGTTTAGTCATTGCCCGTTGGGATGGTCTATCTTGGAGAAACCTGCTGGGTTTGTTTAATTCCCCGACTGGGGCATCTCACCTGACTTGCCTGTCCCAGCCACGTGCCGGCTCAGCGCAGGAGCCCCAGGAGCTGCGGGGGGTTTCTGCCCAGGACGGGAGTCTGGTGGCATTCAGCCGAGCTCCATCGTGAGGCGTTTAATTAAGCGGTTGCTCTTCATACTTCTCTTTGAACAAAGCAAGGTCTTCAGTTCAGCTTCCGTGCACGGGCTGCGGGAGGGAGCTTTGCTTCCAGCTCATGTGCCCAAGTGGTCGGGACACAAACGCACCGGTGCGAGAGCACTGGCCCATCCCAGGTCAGCGGCGCGGAGCTGCCTCTGACACCGGTACCAGCTTTTCTGGAGCTTCTGGAGCTCTGGTGACATTGCTTGGTCCCCCCTTGGCTCAGGGCTCTGGTGCCAGGTGAGCAGTTCACGATGCTGAGCTCAGGAGACTGTTAAATACTGTTTTTTCCCTCTGGCCAAATACCTATTTTCATAAAATTTCAGGGACTGTGATATTCCCTGGGGGTTGCAGGAGGTGATAGCAACTTCTGCTTAATACCTTCTGCTCAATAGCTTCTCCTGCTCTTCAGGGGCAGAGGGGGGAGATGTCTGCTGCGGATGGGGAGGAGATGGGGTCGGTGTTGGGGTGATGCTTACGCGATGTCTGTCCCCAGCCGTCTGCTGAGGCTTTCTTCACCGAGGTCCTCCTCTGCAAGAACGAGCTCAACAACACCCTGAACAACCTGTCCCACTGGATGAAGGACGAGAACGTGGGCAAGAATCTGGTAAGGGGGAAGCTCTGGGCTGACCTGGGAAGGGAAGAGGGGGAGCTGGTGGGAACGGCGCTGAGGGCCTGGCCTTGCTCGCAGGTGACCCAGCTGGACTCGGCCTTCATCCGCAAGGACCCGTACGGGGTGGTGCTCATCATCGCGCCCTGGAACTACCCCATCCACCTCTTCCTGGTGCCCCTCGTCGGGGCCATCGCTGCCGGTGAGCCGAACCTGTCCCCTGGCCTGGAGGATCCAGGCAGTGCCGGGCACCGGGGAGGGGATTTGGGGGGGGCCTTGTCCTCAGGCTGGGGTGCCAGAAGGGCTGGCTGTCACTGTGTCACTGCTCTGATGTCCTGTTGATCTCCCTGCCAGGTAACTGTGTTGTTGTCAAACCCTCGGAGGTAGCCAAGAACACTGAGAGGCTTGTTGCTGAAATGCTGAGCTGCTACCTGGACAATGTAAGAAGCTCTCCCTGGCCTTGTCCCAGTCCCTGCCCCGGGGCCGTGGTGTTCCCAACCCTGCCTTGCACACACCGGCACCCCTCCATCCCTGGTTTCAGGTGCTGCCGAACCTCCTTCCGCCGCGCTCAGCCGGTGTCCACGTGCCCGGCAGCCCGGGATGCTGTTGGTGGGGACAGGGCAGGTGCTGACAGAGGTTGTCCCTTCCTCTTATGTCGCAGGACTGCTTTGCCGTGGTGACCGCCGGCGTGCAGGAGACCACCAGGCTGCTGGAGAACAAGTTCGACTACATCTTCTTCACGGGTACGTCCCGCGGGCCGGAGCAGAGCCCTGCCGGGTTTTTGTGCAATGAGGAAGAGGGATTCCCCGCTGCGGCTTACCCTGCCCAGCAACGTGAGACGGTGGGCAGCCTGCCTGCAAACAGGCAGGGCTTGCGTTGGGGATCTGGTGTCTGGATCTGTTGGAGGATCTGGGATGTGTGTGTCTGAGGGTCTGGTGGGACGTAGTGCGTTTCCCCTGGAGCTGGCTCCCCAGAATGCCGCAGCTGGTGGGATCCTCACCGTGATGCATCTCTTCCCTGCCCACAGGCAGCGCCTCCGTGGGGAGGATCGTGATGACGGCCGCTGCCAAGCACCTGACGCCCGTGACGCTGGAGCTGGGGGGCAAGAACCCCTGCTACGTGTCTGACACCTGCGACGTGCAGAACGTGGCCCGGCGGGTGGCCTGGGGCCGCTTCTTCAACACGGGGCAAACCTGCATCGCGCCCGACTACGTGCTGTGCAGCCTGGAGATGCAGGAGAAGCTGATGCCCGCCCTGCGCGAGGCCATCACCGAGTTTTTTGGCTCCAACCCTCAGGAATCCCCCGACTTCGGCCGCATTGTGGGGGACAAGCAGTTCCGCCGCATCCGGGCGCTGCTGTGCAGCGGGCGCGTGGCCATCGGAGGACAGACGGATGAGAAGGAGCGATACATCGGTGAGGGCCGCGGCCCGGGGCTTGTGGGACCACGCGTGCCCGTGCGCTGAGTGATGCGTTGCCATAACCCTTCTCCGCAGCTCCCACGGTGCTGGCGGACGTGCTGCCCTCTGATCCTGCCATGCAGGAGGAGATCTTCGGGCCCATCCTGCCCATCGTTGTTGTGGCCAACATGGACGAAGCCATTGACTTTATCAATGCGCGGCCGCGGCCGTTGGTCATCTACGCCTTCTCCTGTGACAGCAAGGTGCGTGCGGTCCATGGACCAGAAAGGGGGGTGAGGGAAACGGGGCAGAAAGGCTAGTGCCCACCTTGCCAACACCCCAGGGCACGCTCTGAAAAGTCTTTTGAGCCCAGCTGCTCTGGGCCCACGGGGCTGATGGATGAGTTGGGTGAAATGCTGCCCGTGGAGCCAGGGTGCAAGACCCACATTCCCTTCTCCGCTTCCCTCCCAGGTGGTGAACCAGGTCCTGGAGCGGACGAGCAGCGGTGGCTTCTGCGGCAACGACACCCTGATGCACGTGGCGTTGACCTCGCTGCCCTTCGGTGGGATCGGTAGGTCCAAATCCCCCAACCTGCCCGCCCCCGGCCAGCGCGAGCCGGCCGTGGTCCCACCCTGGTGCTGAGCCAGGCTGGCCGTGGTGGGGAAGGGTCTCGGGGGGGATGGGGCGCCCAGGCCCAGAGGGCTCGGTGGTCTGTAGGGAAATCCTTCTGCACCAGACAGGACCCCAGCAGAAGCCCTTCGCTTCGCTGCGGCAGGGCTGAGCTCTGGGGCTCTGCAGCCCGGCTTCTGCTGGGCAGGCGTGGAGCACTGGGAGGTTTCTCCTCTCCGTGTTTGCCGTCCCAAGCGCAGAGTTCCCTGTGTAGTGGAAATGCTTCGTATAACAGGTAGAGAAATCTGCACCACGGGTATTTCCTTGGTGTTTCCAAGCAGCATGGGCACCGCGAGTGAATATTGTGCCAGGGTTGGGTTCCTGCCCGGCTGAGGCTTATCTGGGAGCTCCTCAAGTGCTGCTCCCTTTCGTCTGTCTGTCACTCTGCTCCTCGCCTGGGAGCACGTCCGAGGCGTCGTGCTTCTAGGGTAGGTGAGCTTCCTCCTGCAGACAGCGTGGTGCTGGATAGGAGCCCTTAATGTCACTCAGGAGCAGGCTTGTACATTCATTCTGCTTTTTAAGACTAAATAGTGGGAGCAAAACGCTTATAAATGTCCGGGAGATCTGGTTATGGTAACTTGGAGATCCTCGTCAGCAAAGAGGAAGAGTTTCTGCTCTCCCAGGGCAACAACAGTTGTTCTCTCTGTGAGGTCTGCTCAGCCCCGGGCCCTGGTTGTAGCTTTGTCCAGGGAAGAGCACAGGAATACAGGAAGCCTCTGACGATGTTTCCCCAGAACACTTTCCCAATCTCCTGGGCTCTTCCCCAGAATATTCTCTGGGGAAAATATTTCAGTTTTATGCTGTCCATGCTCAGCATCTCTGTCGGGGCTGGCTGCTGATTCAGACGTAATAGGACACCACGACAGCAAAGCGCAATTAATTCCTCGCCTGACTGTGGCTCAGGGAACAAGTTTTGGTGGTTCCCGTACCGTAACTTATCTTTATGGAAATGATTCAGACAAATTACCTCAAATTATCAGGTGAAGCCATTTTATAGCAGCCTGGTCAGGTGAAGGGTCTGAAGTCATCGGGGTGAGATGGCATTCAGCAAAGCTTCCGCAGTAGCTCGGATGTGAAGTCATTGGGCTATTAACCACGATGTGCAACCTCAAGCTTAAACCAGCCACAGGAATCAGGAGAACCGGTGCTGCCAATGTGGCTCCAATTGTTAAGAGCTCCAGGAAGAAGCTGACCTTCGTAGGGGCCACGCTGGTAGCTCCTAACCATGGGTAGATATGGTGGAGCACCGCAGAGGCTGGAGAGGGAAATCGAGCCTCGTAGACCCAGCAAAGCTTATAAAAGTAGGTCTGTAAAAGTGATGCGCTTGGACCTCCAAACAGTGGCGAGCTGCAGAAGGATTTGCTGGACTGAGTAGCTGTAGAGCTGGAAAAGGTGCAGGGAAGGGTGAGGTCTCCTCCTCCACGTCTGCGTGGCTCAGCAGCCGGAGCATTTGCATAAGAAGAGCCCGTGAAGTTTTCTTTGTGTCGACAATGCTCGGAGTGGGCTGGATCAGAGTCCCGTGGCCAGTTTGGAGCTCTGCTGTGTCTTGTGTGTTGCAGGAAACAGCGGCTTGGGGAAATACCACAGCAAGTTCACCTTCGACACCTTCACCCACTGCCGCGGCTGTCTGCACCGCAACATGGGCCTGGAGGCCCTCAACGCCCTGCGCTACCCCCCCTACAGCCCGCAGAAGCTGGGGCTGCTGACGGCCACCTTCGAGATCAAGCGCAAGGGCATGTGCACGCTGCTCTGAGGGCTGCCCCGCACTGCTCATCGACTGGGGGGCGGAATTCTGGCTGGATCCCCCCCCGGGGAGCAAAACCAGCCTCCCGGGGAGGCCGGTATCCTCCTCCCTCCTCGGCACCGGTCCCCTCTTCCCTTGCCACGTCCTTTGCACGTCGGACGGCGGGGACGGACACCTCCTCCTGCACGCTCGCTCCTCCCCAGCTGCGTCTGCTCCGGATTGTTTGCCAGGACACATCTGAAACGGCAAAAAGTTCATTTTCTCACCCCGTACTTGTCTTCCCAGCAGAGAAACGGTCCCCGTGAGGCTGAGGACCAGCAGTTAACCCCATCTCCTGTTAGACGGACCTTTCCCTCTGGATGAACCTCCCTCTCCCTCCTCTCAGTGCCGGCTGTTGCTTTTTCCTCCGTGTAACCCTGCCTGTAGTAAAGACTTTGCATTGACCTCTCCTGCCTGGCCTTGCCTCGTGCCTCCGTCGCCCGCCTTGGGGGGTGCCGGGCAGGAATCCGGCAGCCGAGCCCCAAGGGGGGTGGGTGCCCAGACCCCCAGTGTCCCCATCCATCCCGCTGACACACTATCGCACCCCGCAGGGGTTGTGTTCACCTCCGTCACCCCCTGCCCGCTGGCCGTGTGGCAGCGAGGTCCCCCGGGGTTGGATTTTGGGCGCGTTTTACATCCCAAGCGGTTTGGGCTGGAGCGGAGCCGGCGGTGACGTGCGGCAGGGAAGGCAGCCAAGGGGCAGAGCAGGAAGCTGGCAGCCTCCCTCCTCCGGGGCAGCAGGCTGTAGCTGGGTTGGCTGCCTGCCTGCACCCTGCCTGCACCCTGCCTGCACCCTGCCAGCCCCAGAGCTCAGCAGGGTCCTGGTTGCGGTGCCGGGCTCCCCGAGGCCACCTGCCCTGGGTAAGGCACCCCGTTAGCTGGGGCGGGGAACCTGCTGCGCGCGAGGCTGCCGGCAGCCTGCCCAGCCCCGGCGTAACCCACCCCGTGCCGCTCCCTCGGCACCGTGGAGACCGGCAGCGTCTTCCCGCAGCCCGACATGCCGCAGCTCCTCGAGCCCCCCGGGCAGCAGCCGCTAGACATGGGGGCCGAGAAAGCCACCGAGGATGATGGCGGTGGCGGGAAGGGGAGCGTGGATGGCGATGTCACGAGGTGAGAGCGTGTGGCCGGGCCGGAGGGGAGACAGGAGGCGTAGGGATGCTCTGCCCTCTCCCCAGGGCTTTGGTTTTGACGCTGGGCTGGGGCGACGGGGAGCTCCTCTCCCTTGTCACGAAGGGCTGGGACGAGCACGAGGGGTTGGGATGGGGACGGGGTCCCTCTGACATCCCTGTCCCCGCAGCGCTAACCCCTACGCCGGGCTGGTGAGCCACCTGCGGGCAGCCTGGCTCTCGGGGAAGACGCGGCCCATGGAGCACCGCGTGGCCCAGCTGGAGGCCCTGGGACGTTTCTTGGACGAGAAGAAGGAGGAGATCCTGGAGGCCACCGCCTTGGACATGGGCAAGGTGAGAGGGGACCGGGAACTGGGGGTCCCAGTGGGTGGGGGAACTGCCCACAGCCCTGCTGGCTCCTGCCGTCACGCAGAGGGTTGACGCGATGCCCCGACGGAGCTTTCCCACCCGTTCGGTGCTCCTTCCCCGGGCTGGGCTGCCTTGGGCTGGGAGCCAGCGGAGGTGGATGGAGGCAGCGAAGGGGAGACTGAGCTGGAGCACGTCCCAGCCCACCTCCTCCAGAGCTCCGGACATAATTAGCCGTTCCCAAACCCACCAGCCTCAGTTTACCTCTTTTCTGGGCAGGTCCATCCCCGACTCCCTCCGCGTGCTCCCTCGCCTTGGGCTTTCCACCAAACGTTGTCCCCTCCCCTCTCCCGGTGCTCACCCAGGATGCAGCTCTCAGAGCCCGGACCCCCCGGCTTTGCATCGTCCCCTGCCCCTTTGCTCCCTCCCTCACACCTATGTCAGGGTCACCAAGGGCAGGGGCAGACCAGACCCGTCCCCTGCGTCTCCGTAAGTCCTCAAAGAGCTCCAGACCCCCCCCCAGCCTGATAGTTCCCCCTTTGGAACAGCTCATTCGCCCGCAGCCCGAGCCTCACGCACCACACGGGGCTCATCATCTCTTGTTCTCCATCCTAGTTCCCAACTTCCCTTCGGGCACCCTCCCCATCCTTACCGCAGTCCGGATCGATGGGATCCACGTCATTTTTCCTCTTTTTTAAGCAGCCAGCTCTTGTGCTGAGAGGAGAGCACAGGCTGCCCAGGGCAGTGGTGGAGTCCCCATCCCTGGAGGGATTTAAAAGCCGAGGAGATGAGGCGCTTGGGGACATGGTTTAGTGGGGGGGTTTATTTATTGGGCTAACTCCTTGCAGACTCTTACCCGAGTTACTCTCTGGCAGGTCCTGAAAAAACAGCCCATCTCGCTGGAGTCCATCAACTCACTCGTTTTGTTTGTGCTGGGGTGAAAATGTGATAGAAAAAGGGTTTCTGACTCGGGACGCTCTTGTCTCCAAACAGGACTCAGTAGCCAGACCAGCTCTTTCTTCCCCAAAACACCACCGCTGCCTTCACAGACCCCTCTCCTCCCCAAATACTTAATGTTCCCGAACCTCAACTGAGCTCCCAGCAGGGAAAGCCCGGCCGCAGGCAGGTTACCACAACGGTGATACCACAACGGGGTTTCGGGGCTCACCAAACCCCAATGCCGCAGACGCGGTGGGGCTCACCCCCTCCCCGTGGTGGGCTGTGCTGTGCAGCTGGGGGGTGAGAGCAAAGTGCGCATCCGTCGTGGGACATGAAGGGCTTGGGTCCCCAAATCCTGGGTAAAAAAACCCTGCGGGGTGGGGGTGAGAGCTGCTGCGCTGCTGCGGCACGTGCGGAGCTGACACGTAGGGTGCTGTGTGTCCCCAGCCGCCCTTTGAAGCCGAATTCTCCGAGGTCGTCCTCTGCAAGAACGAGCTCCATGATACGTTGAACAACCTGTCCCAGTGGATGAAGGACAAGCACGTGGAGAGGAATCTGGTAAGGGGGAAGATGAAGGAGAGGACGGGGGGAAGGACCCACCTTCTGGGCAGAGAGGGGTGGGATGTGGGCAAGGAGACGGTGGTGCAGCGAAGGACTCCTGACGCGGTGGGTGTCCTGCAGGTGACCCAGCTGGACTCGGCCTTCATCCGCAAGGACCCGTACGGGGTGGTCCTCATCATCGCGCCCTGGAACTACCCCGTCAGCCTCCTCCTGCAGCCCCTCATCGGGGCCATCGCTGCCGGTGAGCCGAACCTGTGCCCTGGCCCGGAGGATCCAACAGCGCCGGGCACCGGCGAGGGCACCTCGTCCCCAGGCTGGGGTGGCAGAAGGGCTGGCCGTCACCGTGCCGCTGCTCTGATGTCCCGTCTATCTCCCTCCAGGTAACTGTGTCGTCGTGAAACCCTCGGAGATAACCAAGAACACTGAGAGGCTCATGGCTGAAGTGCTGCCCGGCTACCTGGACAAGGTAAGAAGCTCTCCCTGTCCCTGCCTCACGGCCGGGGTGTTCCCACCTCCTGCACACACCGAGCTGTGCCCTGTGCCCCCCCAAAAACTGTCCCTGCCTTGCACACACCGGCACCCCTCCATCCCTGGTTTCAGGTGCTGCCGAACCTCCTTCCGCCGCGCTCAGCCGGTGTCCACGTGCCCGGCAGCCCGGGATGCTGTTGGTGGGGACAGGGCAGGTGCTGACAGAGGTTGTCCCTTCCTCTTATGTCGCAGGACTGCTTTGCCGTGGTGACCGCCGGCGTGCAGGAGACCACCAGGCTGCTGGAGAACAAGTTCGACTACATCTTCTTCACGGGTACGTCCCGCGGGCCGGAGCAGAGCCCTGCCGGGTTTTTGTGCAATGAGGAAGAGGGATTCCCCGCTGCGGCTTACCCTGCTGTCGTGGTTTAGCCTCATCCAGCAGAAAATAAACGCCACGCAGCCGCTCACTCACACACACACACACCCCCCCACTGGTGGAATGAGGGAGAGAATCGGGAGGGCACAAGTAGGAAAGCTCCCGGGTTGAGATAAGAACAGTTTAATAATTGAAATAAAACAGCAGTAGAACAGCAATAATAGCAAATGGGAACAACAGCAATAACAGAATATACAAAGCAGACGATGCACAGTGCAACTGCTCACCAACCGCGTGTCCCAAACCGGGGCGCGAGCCCCCCCCCCACCTGGTTTTTATACTGAGCATGATGTCACATGGTATAGAACACCCCATTGGCCAGCTGGGTGCTCCCCCCGCCCTGGTGCGGGCATCACCCAGCAACAGCCAAAGCATCAATGGGCCATTAACGCTCCTTTCACACCAAACCCAAACCCAGCCCAGCACCCCCCAGGCTGTGGGGAGGGAAGTCCCAGCTGGAACCAGGACACTTGCCCAGCAACGTGAGACGGGGGCAGCCTGCCTGCAGGCAGGGCTTGCGTTGGGGATCTGGTGTCAGGATCCAGTGGAGGATCTGCCGCCAACGTGTCTGAGGATCTAATAGCCATAAGTGGGTTTTGCAATGGCTGAGCTGGGGTTGCCACGGCTGAGCTGGAGAGGGTGCTGGAGGTGAGGGCTCAGCTGCACGCTGCACCCCGAGGTGGGTGCAGGACAGCCGTGGGACTTGACAGGTCTTCCCTGGCCCTGGCTCCTCATAAGACTAAGGCCACGGGTTGGGCTGTAGCATGGTGGGATCCTCACCGTGATGCATCTCTTCCCTGCCCACAGGCAGCGCCTCCGTGGGGAGGATCGTGATGACGGCCGCTGCCAAGCACCTGACGCCCGTGACGCTGGAGCTGGGGGGCAAGAACCCCTGCTACGTGTCTGACACCTGCGACGTGCAGAACGTGGCCCGGCGGGTGGCCTGGGGCCGCTTCTTCAACGCGGGGCAAACCTGCGTCGCGCCCGAGTACGTGCTGTGCAGCGCAGAAATGCAGGAGAAGCTGCTGCCCGCCCTGCGTACGGCCATCACCGAGTTTTACGGCCCCAACCCTCAGGAATCTCCCGACTTCGCCCGCATGGCAGGGGACAAGCAGTTCCAGCGGGTGCAGGCGTTGCTGCGCAGCGGGCGTGTGGTCATCGGAGGACAGACAGACGAGAAGGAGCGCTACATCGGTGAGGGCTTGAACTTCACATAAGTCTTCATCCTTGCGTGGAGCGGACTTGGATTTTGGAGAGGGTCTCACAACTGGAGGGGAGGTTCTAGATGGAGGTGACATTTAGGGAAGGTTTGCATGGGAATCGGGGAGCTGGGCACGGTGTCCTATCTTAGAGGAGGTTTGGGTCTTGGGGAGAGGACCAAGGTGTCATCTCCAACCTCTGTGCATGGCTGATGCCTTCGGGTTTCTTTCTCTGCAGCTCCCACGGTGCTGGTGGACTTGCAGCCCTCTGATCCTGTCATGCAGGAGGAGATCTTTGGCCCCATCTTGCCCATTGTCATTGTGGCCAACGTGGATGAAGCCATTGACTTTATCAACAGCCGTGAGCGGCCGCTGGTTGTGTATGCCTTCTCCTCCGATGCCAAGGTATAGCGCACAGGCTGTGCGAGGCCAGGGCTACGCTTGCCCCATGCTCCTTGGCAGGTGTATTCAGCCACGTTCGCGCTCCAGAAATTTTCTTTAGAGCAGCCAGCCCTGGTTGTGGGGGAAGGATCCCAGTTGGAGGTGCGGGAACAGGGTGCGAGACCCACGTCCACCTTCTCCGCTTCCCTCCCAGGTGGTGAACCAGGTCCTGGAGCGGACGAGCAGCGGTGGCTTCTGCGGCAACGACACCCTGATGCACGTGACGTTGACCTCGCTGCCCTTCGGTGGGATCGGTAGGTCCAAATCCCCCAACCTGCCCGCCCCCGGCCAGCGCGAGCCGGCCGTGGTCCCACCCTGGTGCTGAGCCAGGCTGGCCGTGGTGGGGAAGGGTCTCGGGGGGGATGGGGCGCCCAGGCCCAGAGGGCTCGGTAGTCTGTAGGGAAATCCTTCTGCACCAGACAGGACCCCAGCAGAAGCCCTTCGCTTCGCTGCGGCAGGGCTGAGCTCTGGGGCTCTGCAGCCCGGCTTCTGCTGGGCAGGCGTGGAGCACTGGGAGGTTTCTTCTCTCCGTGTTTGCCGTCCCAAGCGCAGAGTTCCCTGTGTAGTGGAAATATCTTGTTTAAAAGGTAGGGAATTTTGAGTGTGGCCACCACAGAAACATCTCTAGACCTTCCTTCCCATATGCAGTGCCTCTGCAGGGTGCCAGCAGCCAGCCTGTCACACCCATCCCTGCTGTGCTGCCCCTTTTCTCTGCAGGAGAAAACTTGGAAATTGTCACTTATCCACAGTTTTCAGGAACTCAGAATTTCAGTTTTTCATGGATCTCCATTTTGGGCTCTGGGTCTGAAGACAACACAATTTCCAGTCAATTCCCAAATGTACACACGTTCCTTTATATCAACTCCTGAAGACCCACATTGCATGAAACCGTTGAGGAGTGGACAGCCGGGGGTCCAGATCACAGCCTAGCGGAGACACTGTGAGGGTTAAAAGCTTTACAAGCATTTGCCATCATCCCACCTCAGAACCGACAAATCACCCCAGGGTGATATTTTTAAGGCAAATTTATTTATATGTGCAATTTCTAATGGTCCTCCCTGCTGCTCCACACAAAGCTTTTGGAAACTGGCAGACTCCAAAAAGGTCTAAATTTGATTCTGAACCTTCTGGAGAAAGGCAGCCGAGGAGGCTGTTGCTCCGCTTCCCACAGTCTCGCAGTCTTCCCTGTATCCTCACTGGCCACCGGGCAGTGGTTTTAGGTTCACTCTTGATGAATTCAAGCAATCGCACATGGATTCCCTGCAATGTGAAGCAAGGAAACGAGTATCAGCTTTAAGTTGCATAGCGCTCGTGTTTCAGTTGACATAAGTGCTCTTGAGCCTCCTTGGGACGTTTTCTACCCAGAGCATTAGCTGGAAAACAATCCTTTCATTCTTCTAAAGGCTTCAGAACAAAGCCACATCTAGTTCTGTATTCTTCCACCACAACCCTATGCAGATGCATGAGTAAGAACAGGGCAAGCACGCACGATATTTCTTCCCTGAAAGTCTTCCAGCCTCTATTTGTTTCCAGCTCAAAGGATTCGCTAAGATACTTATCCAGGCTCTCCCTGAATCCAGGGAAACTTGTAGTCACCACGATAGCCCTGTGACACGGCGTTTCATGGACAGAAACAGCACTTTGGGGCTGTGTTTCTTCTGGCCTGTTCTAGATGTCTACTTAGGCTGAAAAAAAAAATACGCCCAGAAGTGCTTCTCTCTTCCCGCTGAGAGGAAGGAGTCTCTGTGGTGGAGACACCCGCTTTTGATCAGATGATCTTCACTACCGTGGTAAACCAGCTCCTCTTCTCCACCCGAGACACGGCCGCCCAGCCGGCCGAGAGCCACCCAGGGACCTTCCTTCATGCTGGGGCTGCTGATGGGCGAGATACCAAACAACTCGTCAGCTTGACCAGGATTTGCATTTTATCAGGAAGACCGACCAGCTCAAGCTAACAGAATTTTATCACATCAGTTACCAGCACACAGCTGGATTTCCTTATTTTCTGCCAGCCTGCCTGCCTGTCCCGCGCTTGCTCGCAGGCAGCCAGCTTTCACCTCCCAACAGCCATTTCACTCGTCCTTGGAGACGGGTCACGTCCTCACCGAAACCGCCTTGACAATCACCCCCCTCCACTCCTGGAGTCTCGCCGGTAGCGGGGCTGGAGCCAGCATGGAGGGGACGCGTTTTGGAGGGTATCCCTGCGGTAGGGAAGCTCGTTTGGTGGGAGCATCTTGCTGCTGCTGCTGCCCGCTCCAACACCACATCGTCGGTGCTGCCCTTCCCAGTCGCTCTGGCACCAGGTGAGGTTTTGTGATCAAAAAAAAATTTTTTTTTTTTTTTTTTTAAATCAATGAAGTTTTCAGAATTAGAGTAAAAAAGGAACAGAAACTTGAGAGGGGATGTAGGAAGCACCTGCAAAAGAAGAGTTGAAGATACAGAAAGAAGACTAGTTTTCTTTACTGAGTGTTTTAGGTGCTTAAACATCCGTGGAGGTGGGGACACATCTCCCAGCCTCCCCAAGGGCATCCATTAAACAAGATGTACCTGTTTCAGGCTGGTATAAAACCCCGCTTCCTCCCTGGAGGGCGAGGATGGGAGGGCAGCGACCAGCGCTCTTGCTGCCTGTCCTCTGCCACGCCACGCTGCCGTTCCTGGTCCCGCCACTCCACTTCTCCCATCTGCAAAAGTGGCGGCACTTTGGATCCTCTTCCCAAAGCAGCAAGATGATGCGAAAGGCTCCAGCCTTCCCCCGGTTTCCTCGGCTCAGAAATTCTCCAAGGCGCAGTCCCTCCTGTTGGGAAGACGATGTTTTTGCGAAACTCTCATCCTATCAACATTTTTCTGAGCCTGGCTTAACGTGGTGAGCTTTGCACCAGGGCTAAACGCGTTACCCAAGAGTGAAATCCAGACTGATGAGAGGGTGGTTGGGAACTTTGCCTCCTCCCAGCCCAGTCTTCCTCCTCCAAACATCCCTCATTTGGGTGTCCCGCCAGGCCACCTCCATGGTCCTCTTTAGAGAGCTTTCCAGGGAAGCTCGGCCGTGACCAGCCCTCTCCGCCAACCCTGGTGTTAGAAAGCAGCTGGATGAAGACGTGGTGCTGTCCACAGACAGAAGCGGTCTCCATCGCCAGCACCTCCCCCGTGCTGCCCTTGAGAGGCGAGCTGGGAGCTTCATTTTGGGCTTGTTGGCCCCATCGCTTGGTGAGTGATGGTCGGATCCAGCCACCAACCGGGCACCCGCGCTCTTGCGTTGCAGGGGACAGCGGCCTGGGGAAGTACCACGGCAGCTTCACCTTCGACACCTTCACCCACCGCCGCGGCTGCCTGCACCGCAGCATGGGCCGAGAGGTCTTCAACACCCCGCGCTACCCGCCCTACAACCGGCAGAAGCTGGGGATCATCCGGGCTGCCGCCGAGGTGAAGCGCAAGGGCCCCTGCACCCTGCTCTGAGGGTCCCCCGGCGCCCCCGCCGCGTCTCCTGCCGCCGGTGGCACCGGTCCCGGCGACCACGTCAATGAAAGCTGTTTCCCCGCAAGCGGTGGCCTCCTGTCTGCCTCCCTTCCGCCCACCCACCCGCTCACCTGCTGCCTGCACGGCAACCCACCAATCGGGGCACGGGATGGAGCCGCTGGCCAATAGGAGGGAGAGAAGTGGCGAGGGGTGGAGCCAGCGGGAGGGTGGAGCCTGCCAGCAGCTGGGGCAGAAGGTAGGGACGGGGCCCCGCAGGGAGCCCTTGTGCCCCCCACGTCTCCTGCGCCCCCCACGTCTCTTGTGCCCCACGTCTCCCGCGCCCCACACAGGTCCCCCAGCCCCCTTGCAGCTCTATAGGTTCCAGCAGCCTCCTGCTCCATCTCCGCTGGCCCCACGGCAGCAGAGGGGTGGGTGGGCTGGTGGGACGCTCCGGGGTGACGCCGGTGGTCACCTCCTGCTGCCCACGCCCGCCCCTGGGGACCCTTCCCCCCGCGAAGGTCCTCAGCAGCGCCTTCCTCCCAAGTCCTTGAGCTGGGATGATCCCGGCTTCCTCCACCCCATGCCCTGCAATTCGCCCTCCCTTATCTCGCACGGACCGGCAATCGCCTCGGCAAGCAAACGCAGACCTTGGAGCGAGCGCAGGCAGCTGAGCCCAGAGGAGAGGGACAGGTGAGGTGCCAGCAGGGACAGGGGGGCCTTCTCCTGCAGCATTTTGGGGTGCGGTGTTCTCCAGAGCCCCTCTCTGCTCTGTCCCGGTTGCTTCGGCTCCATCCTGGTGGGTTTCTGGGCTCCGTTCCTCCATCCAGCTGCCCAGGGCAGTGGTGGAGTCCCCATCCCTGGAGGGATATAAAAGACGTGGAGATGAGGCGCTTGGGGACATGGTTTAGTGGCCATGGCGGGGTTGGGTTGACATTGGACTCGATGATCTCAGAGGTCTTTTCCAACCTCAGTGATTCTGTGATTCTATGATCCCAGCTGTTCCCCCTCTTTCTGGCCCCGCTACCCCCACCCCATGCTTTGAAAACTGAGAAACCAAGTCAAACCCAGCCCGCTGCTTCTCAAGAACAAAATCCCGTTGGACATATCCCACCAGCATGGCGCACGGTCCCGGGGGGCAGAGGCATGTGCCAGGTTGCTCCGTCCCCCCAGCCTGGGGGACTGGCTGTGCTGGGGAAGGGGCTCCCCCCTCACTGCGGGGACAAAAGGGAAGGGGGTGGCTTTGTCCACTGGCCGGTCACTGCATCGCCCAGCCCACACTCTAGGATTTTACCCCGTGGTCAAGTCCGGACGCCCTCGGCTGACCCAAGGCAAGTGGCATTTCCTTATCGGCAGGGTGGTGCTCAGAGCCTCCGCTCAGGATGAGACCCCGCGCGGGGGTGGTGAGCCGCCCGCGGGCAGCCTGGCTCTCGGGGCAGACGCGGCCCATGGAGCATCGCACGGGCCAGCCGGGGGCCCTGGGACGCGTCCTGGGTGAGAAGCAGGACATCCTGGAGGCCACCGCCTTGGACACGGGCAAGGTGAGACCACGATGGCCAGGGCTGGCGGGGAGCACTTCCCTTCCCATTCCTTGACCTCCCCCCGCCTCTCTCCTTCATTTATAAAACCATCTGCGTCTCAACCCGAGTTTTAGAGTCACGGAGCGGCCGCGGGCCCGCTACGTCTTCTCCTCCTGCAAGAAGGTGCGGAGCTGGGCTGGGCTGGGCGCAGCATCGCCCTCAGCCTGGGTCGC
The DNA here is from genome assembly GCA_013400755.1 of Pelecanoides urinatrix. NCBI lineage: Eukaryota > Metazoa > Chordata > Aves > Procellariiformes > Procellariidae > Pelecanoides > Pelecanoides urinatrix. Next base: position 51,948 of record VZTQ01002144.1, read on the forward strand.
GTCCACAGGCACCCTACGCAGTCGGTGCTGCTCCTCTGCCCGCGGGTCACGGGAGGAGAGAGCCCCGCGTCCCGTGTCCTGCTGTACCCCAGGCAGCGGGGAGAAGGCAGACAAGGGGTGCCCAGTGGGTGCTCAGCACCCCCCTGCCCTCACCCCCCAGGTGCTGGAGAGGACGAGCGGCAGCGGCTTCTGCGCCGACGCCGCCATCGTGCACGTGACGCTGACCTCGCTGCCCTTCAGCGGCGTCGGGACGTCCATCCCCAGGAGCAGGGTGCTGCGGGACCCCCCCCCACCCACTGCACCCACTGCTGGCCGGGCCAGGGTCCTGCCTGCCCCCGCGGCAATCCTGCCCTGGGCCCTTCCAGCCCTGCTGCCCCGGGGCTGAGTTCCCAGCGCTGGTCCTGAGCCCCTGCCCCAGGGCTGTGCCCGGTACCGGTGCCCCGGTACCGGCCCTCCCGCCCCCAGGGGCTGTGCCGGGGGTCAGAGCTTGGTGCCAACGTTGAGCCCCCCCCGGGGTTGAGCCCCTGCCCTGGTGCGCGCTGTTCCAGGCCTCGGAGCCCCGGTTCCCGCCCTGAATTCCCCCGGGCCTGTGCCCAGCGCCGGTTCCGCGGGTCCGTGCCCGGTGCCGGGCTCTGAAGCACGGTGCTCCGCAGGGCAGAGCGGCCTAGGCCGCTACCACGGCCGCTCCAGCTTCGAGACCCTTCTCGCACCCGCGGTCCGCGCTGCTCCGCGGGGCCGGCCGGGAGGCCCTCAACGCCCCGCACTACCCGCCCTACGGCCCGGGCCGCCGCCGCCGCGACCAAGCGCCGCGCCCCTCTCCGAGCCGCCCCGCCGCAATAAACACCCACTTCCGCTTCCGCCTAAGCGAGCCTGTCGCCGCCTGCCCCGCCCCCTCTCCGCGAGGCCCCGCCCACAGCGCCGCGGCCCGCCCCGTGATCCCCCCGGCGCCGCTCTGCGCCTGCGCCGCTGCCCTTGGCGCCTGCGCAGTGCGCCTTGGGGGCGGGCCAGGGGTCAGGACGCCTGGGTCCTTGGGGGAGGTGAGCGGGGGGGGCCCTGGGGAGGGGGCCGGCCGGGGCGCCCCGTGGTGGCCCATGGTGGCTTGTCGTGGCCGTCAGA
>VZTQ01002144.1:61552-168425 GCA_013400755.1 Pelecanoides urinatrix
CGTCCCCCCCTCCCAGAGCTGTCGGAGGTCCTGTGGACCATGGTGATGCGCAACGGCTTCGTGAGGCTGAGCTACGCCGGCGGCGTGGTGCTGGTGCCCGTCTTCGCCGCCTTCGCCGTGCTGACGGTGGCCATCCTGCTGGTGATGGAGGGGCTCTCCGCCTTCCTCCACGCCCTGCGCCTGCACTGGTGAGCCCCGGGGGCTGGGCTGGGCTGGGGTGACCGACCCCCCCGTGCCGCTCCTCACCGGCCCCTCTCCTCGGCAGGGTGGAATTTCAGAACAAGTTTTACGTGGGCGCCGGGTACAAGCTGTGCCCCTTCGCCTTCGCGCCCGACGCCTGGGAGTAGCCGCGCCGCGTGGATGTTGGGGGGCTCGGAGCAGCCGCTGGACCCAACCCCCCACCCTGCTGGGGGGTGCTGGGGGGCAGCTTCCCCCCCACAAACCCCCAGCGCTGGGGGGGCAGCGGGGGTCTGGCTGCAGCACCTCCCCGTCCCCTCGGCAGCAAATAAAGCCCTCGCCGTGGCTCGTCCCCAGCTCTGCCTCTCTGTCCCCTCTGCCGCGGGCCGGGGAGGGGGTCCCGGGGGGTGCCCCCCCATCACTGCTGCCCGTAGCCGAAGGTGGGGGCCGCGGCGGGGCCGTAGGTGCTGAGCGGAGGGAAGGCGGGCAGGGGGTAGGGCAGGGTGCGGGGCTTGGCCCCCACATAGACACCGGGGGGGCAGGCGAGGGGCTGGAAGGGGGGCGCGGGCAGCTCGGGGAAGCCGGGGGGAGCCGGTGGGGCNCTCACCCGGTGGTTCTGATAAGCCGTCACCGCCATGAACTGGGTCTCGGGGAAGCTGAAGGACTTGAAGTTCTGGTGGGCGAAGCGCTCGCTGTCCCGTCGCGGGTCCACGAAGACGACGTGGAAGCGGGGCTGGTAGCGGTGCATGGAGTTGAGGATGATCTGGGGGGGACGGGGAGAGAGGGGAGGTGGGCAGGACCCCCCTGTGCACCGTGTCCCCCCCCACCACCACCGCCCGCCCCGGGGCCGGGTCCTCACGTGGCCGTTGTCGTCCAGGAGGTTGTTGGTCAACTTGAGCTTGTCGAAGGAGACGATCTGCCGCATCCACTGGGCCCCCTTGGCCGGGGAGTCGGGGTGGAAGTGGACACGGCCGGGGGCTGCCGGGTCGGCCCGTCCCGCCGCCAGCCAGGAGGAGCTGTGGAAGGCGTATCTGTGGGGCGGGGGGGGGGCTCAGCACCGCCAGGATCTGACCCACCCCACCCCATCCCCCCATCCCCACCTGTATCGCTTGTCATCCAGCGGGACGAAGTCCATCAGCAGGACGTAGTCGGCCAACGGGTCCAGCCCCGACAGCTTCACCTGGAAGGTGGGGAACATCCTCCTGTGGGGAGCGGGGGGTGGGAAGGGGGTGTCCCCCCAACCCCGGCAGCCCCCCTGCCCCGCTGCGGCACCCACCTGCCCGCCTTGGTGACGATCATCTCGGTGCCCAGGCGGTTGAACTCCTCCCAGAGGCTGCCCATCTCCAGCCGTGCCGCCGCCTGGCACACGCGCCGGTTCTTGCCGCCGGCCCCCGGCCCCTCGTTTGCCCACCCGCAGGGGGGCCCCTCGCCCGGCCCCCCCAGGAAGGCTGCGGAGGGGTGAGGGGGTGTTAGGGGGGGCAGCCCCCGCACCCCAGATGTGGGAGCAGACCCCGGGTGCTGCCGGCCACCCCCTCGCATCCTCCCTCTCTGGAGGGGTTGGGAGGACCACGGGGGTCCTGGCCCCCCCACAAAAGTCCCCCCCCATCACAGCCTTACTCTCTTGTGGGGCCGGGTGACCCACTGCACCCCAAAACCACCGCGGGACCCCACCGCCGGGTACGGGGGAGCGTTGCCGCGGGTGGGTTTTACCTGCCATGGGTACAGCGGGTGGGCAGGAAGCGTCCGTGGCTCCGTCCCCCGGCACGGCGGCGGTGGGGACCCCAACGAAGCCCCCTCCGGCGCAGCCCCAGCTCCGGACTGTCCCCCGCAGCCTGCCGGGGGTTTTATGCCCCAGCTCGGGGGGTGGAGACGCGGGGGCTGGAGCTGCCAGTGGTCCTCGGGGACTGGAGCATGACCTGCCTTCGCGCCTTGACGCGATGATGATGGACGGGAGGCGAGCGGTGGCCATGGGACCGCTGGGACCACTACCAGATCTCGGGGTACCCTGGGCTGGGAGGGACAGCTCTGTTGGGGTCTCCTTGTCCCCTTCGTGTCACACGTGGGGGGAGAGGGGGGCTGCTCTGACCCTCTCCCCCAGGCAAAGCCCCTCTCGGCACGCGGCAGCTGCCCGCGCACCGGCGGCTCAGCCGAAAACCTGCCGTCAACACCCGGTATTAAAAAGCGTGGCGAGGCGTTGAGGCATCCGCAACGTGCCGGGCGCTTGTGCAAAGCCTCTGCGGCTCCGGGCGGGGGGAAGGAAAGTGCTGCCCCCTCCCCTGCGCCCATCCCAAACGCTGGTCCCGTCTCTGCGCTGGGAGCCTGGACCCCCAGGGCTGAGCCCCCTCCACCCCGCGCCTCCCGTCGCGACGCTCGATACCGTCCTGACAGCGGGAGATGGATGGGGACGAGGCGGCGCCGCGGGGGCGAGGGATGCGTGCGGGGAGGTGATGGATGCGGGGGGGGGGGGAAGCAGAGGGGCGGCTCCAGAGCCCCCCCGCTCCCCTCCGAACTGCAGCGGGGCCCCGGACGCCATCTCATAGCAGACCACGGGAGCGGGTTCGGGCGGGATGAGGGATGCTGGGGCTCTGGGGATGGGTTTGGGGGGGAGCAGGGGACACCCTCACGGGGACGGCGATTGTTTTCTGTCCCCGGTGGTACCCGGGTGCTGGGGGTGCTGGGCAAGGGCTGAAACCCCTCCCTGCTTTGCACAGTTTTCTCCAAACGGAGACTCAACCTTCACTTCTGCTTGGGGATCGGCGCTTAAATCGTAACGGAGAGGAGCCCCCCCGGCCCCCGTACGCTGCGGGGTGGCCAAGGGGGGCTGCACTGGCTTTTGGGACCGGGACTGATGCAAACCGGGGAGGGACCATCTCCCCAAGCCCCCCCGCGTCCGTCACGTCCCCGCACGTGTCCCGCGCCCCGCGGCGCCCGCTCGGCCCCATCCGTCTCCCGCTGTCAGCCGGGCCGTGGCCGCGGGGCCGGTATCGAGCGGGGAGATGAGGAGGTGCGAGAAGCGGCGCTGACAGCGGGGAGGAGGATGGAGGGGGCTCAGCCCCAGGCAGGATCGGACCTGCCAGGGCTCACCCGCAGCATCGCACCGCGCTCTGCAGCTGATTTTTCTGCTGGAGAGAAAAGGAAAGGCAAGGATGCGGCCCTGGAAGGGTTTTAAACCCCAAATGCTGCCCGGAGCGTGGGGGTTTGCACCATCTCTGGCTCCAAGTCTGTAAAACACCAATTCTCGGCGTCCGAGGGGATGTCTGACCCCGTTTTGTACAGTTTATCCTCGCCTAGAGCAGGGGCAGAGCCTGGATCTGTCTGAACTCCGATGCAAATCCAGTGATTTGATTTTTCTTTCCTTTTGTGTTTGGCTCGGGGAGGTTTCAGCCTGCTGCCCCCCTCGCTGCTCAGCAAAGGGTCTTTCTGCGTCTAAGCTAATTCCCGCTCTGCGAAATACATCGTCCGACCTTATCCCACAGTGGTTCCTGCTGCCCTCGGCACTCACCTTCGCTGGGTGTCAAAAGGCTGCGGGACGAGGTTCACCACATCTACTGGGCTTGGGAACCTCCGCCAGAGTCACCGGAGACAGAGCCAGCCCTAGCACTTTCCTTCGTCCCTTCAGAAGGGAAGGGACGTCCTTTTCCCCCCTTGCTGCCCCTTTCAGTCCTTCTTCATGTCCTTCCCATCACCTTCCTTCCAGGTTTGGGCATCTCCCTCCCTCTCGTTTGCCCTTTTGGCTGGTGCGTTTCCAGCCTGACGTGTGGAAGAAGGTAAATGTCATCCCCAGGACGGAGGGCACAAGGACTGCGGGCCGTCCCGGTCCCCAGCAGCATTAAGAACGAAATCCCCCTGGAAGAGGAAGGACGGGAGGGTGACCTGAGTACCCAGCATGGACGTACCAAGGACAAGTCACGCTTGGCCGACCTGAGTGCCGTGGGTGATGAGATGATGGCTGTGTGGACGGAAAGGAGAGCAGCGGATGGCATTTACCTCAACTTTAGCAAGGTTGTCATGATCTTCTATGGGTTCCTTGCAGCCAAACTTGTGAGCTATGCTTTGCAAACAAGGAATTTAAGATAGGTGGAAAGGTGGTTCATTGTCCATGGTGCCTGAGACTGCTGATGGACCCTGTTAGTGCAGGGCTGTGCCCCATTGGCGAGGTCCACCTCAGCTCCCTGGCATGATAACGTCAAACATGGCACTGAGGGACCTGCTACTGTCTCTGAAATGTTCAAAAAGTGGATGTGAAAACGGGGCGTTGTTCTGTGGTTTGCTCTGAAGAGAGCCCAAAGCCCTGTTGTTCACTCAAGCTGAGGTCATCTCCTCTGGGTACGCTTCTCCAAACTAAGAAGCACAGAGAAAAGATAACGACCTGCTTTGGGCTTTGTCACTCTCCTGGGGCTTAAAGAGATCCCCAGTCCCCGAATCCCCAACTTACGTGAAATAGTAAGGGTGTTTGCTGACGGTGGTTTATTTTCAAGCTCCCCTGCAGAGCTTCAGGCACACGCACCTTCGCATCCGTCTCCAAGAGCATCAGGGGGGAAGCAGAAATAGTGCTGAGATGTAAGTGAGGGTCTTTCAGCCCAAGCTGGAGCTCCAGCACCAGACTCACGAGCAAGAACGGCGCATGCTGAGCCACCCATCTCCCGCAGTTTTCTCTTGCAAAAAAGAAACGGCTCCTATCTTCATCTCACGCCCTACCTGCAGGGTCCGGGGCTTCAGTTCTTCGTAATATTCTGGACTTTCCACCAAAACCAGGGATCTGGCTGCCCTGTGTCCTCACCACACAACTGCTGAGAAGGGAGGTCTGGAGACCACCCTGTTGGAGAGGACGCTCAGGAGGTTCCTCTCCCCATTGACCACAAAGGGCTCTTGGATGAGGACGAGAAGCTTTCCTGTAAAGAACCTTTAGGGACCTTACTTTGCTGAGAGGAGGCAGGTCCAAAAGATGGGGTTTTTTTCCCCCCAAATATTTTCAAGGAGAGATTGCTCAGCTTTGGGGGTTGCCCATTTCCATTTGAAGACTCTAGGAACAGACTGAAGACCTAGGAAAAGTTTTTCTAGCTAAAACAGTGTATCAGGAGGGAGGGGAAACCAATATAAACCTCTGTGTAAGGTTTCATAGTCAGAAGAAGTCCCAGCAAAGAGGGAGGAAGCGGGTGGTTGGTCGCCAACGAGAAGACGAATAATCCACCCTGCACTGCAAAAGCACCGTGTTTCTCTGTGTTTCAGGTTGGGCTGGATGACCTCAGTCCCAGACTGAACGCTAACAAAGGGGATGAAATACAGCACCAAGGTAAAGCTACTCGGGTGTGTAACCTCCCTACAGCTTTTCATGAAGGTTGTTCTGAACATCCAGGTGTGAACCACGCATTGCGCTGTGCCGTGGGATTTCACAGCTCGAGCACAGCTTTGCTTTTGCAGCATCCCATTTGTTTTACCCACACTGTCATCCGACTTTTGGCAAGCTGTTTCTAATTGATCTGTCCCTAAACTTTTCCTTTAGGTCTTGTATGATTGTCTCCAGGCAGGTCCCACTGGAGAGAGGGTTTTCCACCTGCGAGATACCTGCCTGGTGTAGAAGAAACCTCCAGCAAGGAGTTCATACGGCAAGCACGCGTCCAACTAATGGCAGAAAGCAATTGCACCCAAGTGACTGAGTTCAGCTTAATGGGGTTCACAGGGGACCCAGTGACTCAGGCCACCCTCTTTCTGATATTTCTGCTCACCTACCTTGTCACCATCCTGGGGAACCTTGGGGTGATCGTGTTAATCAGGGCCAGCTCTCAGCTCCACTCCCCCATGTATTATTTCTTGGGTAACCTGGCCTTTGTAGACCTCTGTTCTTCCACCGTCATCACCCCCAAGATGTTGGTTGACTTCATATCAGAGAAGAAGGGCATTGCTTACGCTGGGTGCGTGGCTCAGGTGTTCATTTTTGATCTTTTTGGGATGACCGAATGCTTCCTGCTGGCTATGATGGCGTACGACCGTTACGTGGCCATTTGCCATCCCCTGGTGTATCCCCTTGTCATGTCCCCAAAACGCTGTTTCCAGCTGGTGATGGGGTCGTACCTCGTGGGGTTGGCAAACGGCATGGGACAAACTATTGGCATGTCCAGTTTATCCTTCTGTGGCTCCAGCGTCATCCACCTGTTCTTCTGTGACATTTCCCCTCTGATATCACTCTCAACCTCCGACACCACCCTCAGCCACGTTATCCTGAGAACTTCAGCATCTTTATTCGGTGTGTCCAGCAGCCTGGTTGTCCTGGTTTCCTACGTGGCCATCATCTCCACCATCCTGAGCATCAGTTCAGCCGAGGGCAAGCGCAAAGCCTTCTCCACCTGCACCTCCCACCTCACCACTGTGAGCATCTTCTACGGGACATCATGTTTTATGTACTTAAAGCCCAGCTCAGACAGCTCAAAAGAAGATAAATGGGCTGCGGTGCTCTACACTGTGGTGACTCCCATGCTGAACCCCTTGATCTACAGCCTGAGGAATAAGGAGGTGAAGGAGGCTTTGAGGAGATTCAGAAAAATAAAATGATCTTGAATGTTGTAAATTTATGGCCAGATAGGATGGAGATGTGGGTGGTATTCTCAGTTTTTGATTAAATGTCTCAGATTGATAACATTTTTGGGGTCTTCTGCATGTTGACTTAGAAGCTGCACTGGCTGATTCAATACCCTCAGCTGGTTCAGGATACTGGTAATTTCTCCAAACACCGATAATTATATTTAGTAGTTAATTTAACCTAATGAAGACACAGGTAGGGAACTACAAGCATGCACTACTCCTCATTTTAAATTTTGCCCTCTACTATTTATTCAATCCTATGTATCAGACCAAATTAAACCAGAAGAATATGGCAAAAATTTGGTTGGACTCAGACTAGGAGCTGTGTCATGTCTTGCTCTCCCTTTTGCTTAGCAAATCAGAATAAACAGGGGGTGAATTCTACTATTCCACTAAATGAAATTCCATTTCAAGACAGCGTTGTAAAGACGTTAAGGGCCATAATAACTCAGGATGCCAACACCTTTGGCAAGAGAAATAGAGATGACAGCAAGTAACTGGCACGCTAGGCAGGAGGTATTTTTTCTTTTTCATACTCAGACCTCATTAAATGATTAAAAGCACCATACATCTCATTTAAATTTAAACAGCTAAAAATTTAAGTTAAACACAGCATTCGGGTGACCTCTCTTGAGAATGAAGCATTTTAAGATGCGGAGGTGATGAACATCCCCCAGGGCAGCCCCCATCCACTGCTCCCCACCTTCGCTTTGCCTCTCCCTGTGGACGGCACTAAAAGCCGTGATCTCCAGGGTACCCCCACCAGAACAGACCACGGGAGCTACAGAAACCTTCTCCTTCGGACCCGATATTCCGCAACCCTGGACCGATGCCGTCACCCGCCCTGCTGCCTCTCCTGCCGCCTCCCCGCGGGGAGAGCTGCCGGGCGGTGCATAGAGGTTGCGGACATGAAAAAAGACAAAAATGCCCCAGTTTGTGTATTCCCGCAGCCCCTACAGACCGCAGCCTCCGTCAGGGCTCCGGCGAGATCCGGAGCGACGTCCTAGAGACGTGTAATAACGTGGGTTGGAGGGAGAAGCTGCTCGGTTGGATTAAATCACGTCGGGATCACAGCGGTTTGCTGATTTACCAACGACACACAACTAACAGGCAGCCGGGGTCAACCAGCCGAATCCTCCTTTGTTCCCAAAGCTTCCTGATAATTCCCTGGTTATTATTTAATCCAGCCAAGGCTCGGCTGCCTGGCTGGCACTGTCCGCGCTGCCGTGCGGGGCTGTGCCGGGACCCCGGCAGGTCCCCGGTACAGCCACCCCCCCCCAGCCAGGGCCACCTCAGCCCCTGCTGTCCCCCCGAGCCCTGGGGACTGCCCAGGGCAGAGCTTTCACCCCCCCCCAGCCCCTGTTTCAGTGTTTGATCACCCATACAGAGGGTTTTTTTTTTTCCCTCCCTTTGTTTCTAGCTGGAATTTCCCGTGTTGCAAAATCACGTTGATAGCAAGTCTCAGGTTTATCCTCATCCGCAAGATGAAGGACGTGGAGCACACGGGGACAGCGGGCAGGGTTCACCGCTCTTCTCCATCTCGCGTCTCTCCAGGCCGTTCGCCAGGACCTGCTCCTGAATCGGGGCCTCTCGGTACGATCCCCGCTCTTCCCCCTGTTTAATTTAGGTGCAGGGAAGATCGCCGCCTTTTTCTTTAAATAAAAGACTCAGAATTATTTGTAATGTTTTACTTTACCCAGCGCATCTCTTCCTGCTGCAGCGACCTTACAGCCGTTATCTGGCGATATGTAAAATACAACAACATTCCGTGACTTTGTGGCCAGCTGGTCTTGCCTCCACCATCGCCCGGTGTTTAATGGGAACACAAACTCTTAGGGTCTTAAAAACAGAAGCCGGTGGCTGCGGCTCTGTTCCTCTGCTCGTTGCGGATTCCTGCCCGAGCTGCCGCTCTCAAAACCGACAGCGTCGTGCTCGTTGTGCGAGCGGTGCCGGGGAAACCCGCCCCGCGCTTGGTGTCGTAGCTCCAGTATCTACTATTCCATCTTGTTCGCTTCTGCAATTCTACTGCGGGCTTCTGTACTTCTAAACAAGGAAGACTTGTTGCTTAGAAGTTAGGTGTGTGTTTGTAATCGTGCGGAGTAGTAATTAATTATAAACTGTGTGGTTTAGAGGTATTGTTAGATTTAGTGATAATTAATTATAGCTATGGAAACTATAAACAAACGTGGGCCAAGCGTGGCTCAGGGACAAATTGCGACCCTATAAGGAAGGGAGGAAATAAGTTCATGAAGAGTTCACTCCCCTGCCGACCACCAGAGACCACCCGAGACCCCCAAGAAGACCTTAAGGGCTTCAGTGAGCATGCGTGAAGGATGATGCAATATTATAATTAGTTCTCGGAAATCTAATGAGTATGTAAAAGAGGATTTTAGAATATGTATGAGAAATGTGAATATAAACAGTAGAGTTTGGGGTCTCGTGTCTGAAATTGTCCCCTGCAGAGAGCACGTGCTTTAGGTTGAACACGAGTTTAGCTAGAGCCAGTTTTCAGGCGGAGCTGCCTTAACTCTGGTTAAACCTGCTTTAAAGAGAGAGCTGAGCAAATGCTGTTATCGCAGGGGTGGGAGCCACCTCCCCTCGTTTAGAGACAGTGATTAGAGCTGGGAGTCACCTCAAATGTCTTTAGGGGAAGAAGTTATCCCCTGAACTTTAAATAGAAACCATACCACACCTACCTGCTGACCTGGGCTGCCTTTATAACCGCGGAGGGTCAGGGGGGTCCGGTGTGGCTCACTGCAGGGCAGGCACCCTTTGTCAGCTGAAGAGATCGTTAACCTCTGCTGATTGTGTCGGCCAGAGTCGCGTTAGCTTTAACGAGACCTTAGCTCACAAATAGGTAATGACAGGCCCTCAGGTCTGGGGTTTAACATGAGCTGAATCTAAAAGAGGGTGGAATGAATCCCATTCTGGAGGGTTGCTCTAGCTGGTGGGTACAAAAGGCACAGAAACAGAGAAATGGATGTTTTTTCCTTCAATTAAAAAGGAGTTGAAGACTTTGGCTTACAAATCCTGCACTGGGGTGATGACTCCTCTCCATCGCCATCTGGATATATGAGAAGAACCTGGAGCACAACCCTTTTCTCTCCAGGCTAGCTGGAAACCAAGCTGCCTTCCATTTCCCTTGGTACAGAAACGAAAGGAGAGTCTCGGTTTAGCCCCAAGTAAAACTTGGTTTTACTTCCCTTAAGCTCGATGTCCAAGGCAGCTCTCATCTTCCGAAGAGGATTGGGAGATATTATAATGGCTCATTTTAGATACAGTTACTGCTCTAGAAAAAAACCCTCCTGAGATCTCAGTGGAAGAAGCAAGGAGACCCTGGCCAAACTCCGGTGAGTTCCTCTCTGTGTCGGCCTTTACCACCATTCACGGCTCAGAAAGACCCAAGAAAGAGAAATCTGCATTTTCCACATTTCTTGAGAAAGAGGGAAAGTGAAAAGGGGAAGGTTGGGTTGGGCAGGGACAGACAGACACCCGGGGCAGGGCTGGTCGCCGCTGGCTTTAGACACCTGCAGTGTCAGCACGTGCATCCTGGGCAGACGCCCCGGAGAAAGGGATGCTTCTGTGTGCGATCAACGTGGATATTTGAGATGAGATGAATGGTGTTTTCCGCTGCACGGACTAGCAGTGGTGTTGAGAACGGCTGGTTCGGATGTTGTTAGATGTAACGTGCGTGTTTGAGATGTCTACGCTCAGTTACATGAACACCACCAAGGCGAAGAAGGAAACTTCTGAGGATGAGGAGGTGGCCATCCAACGTGGGAGATGTTAGCCATGGGAATCAGCAGTCGCCTCCTTCCCCTGCCCACGGCGGGTCTAGATGACTGTGGTGGGATCTCCTGAGCCCATTTAAAGGTGTTAAAACAACTTAGCATAACCCTGTCCATAATCAGCTGCTCTTTTCTACGAGGAAGAGGCACACTGTCCGTCTCCTTTCCTGCTTTCACAAGCACCAAACACCCGTCCTGGGGATATTTTAACTTTGAAGCACATGATATAAAATAGCTTTTCAAAAACAGGTTTTTTTTTGTCCAAAATGGGCAGATGGGAATCACACAAACTTCAAAAAAGGAAAATGCCGAGTCCTGCCCATGGGTAAGAATTGCCCCAGGCACCAGGAGAGGCTGGAGAGCAGGTTGGCAGAGAAGGACGTGGAGGTTGTGGTGGCCACCAAGTTGAAGACGAGCCACCAATACGTCCTTGCACCCCGAGAAGAGCGTTGGCAGCGGGACATTCTGCAATGACCCTCTGACCCACAGCCCGAGGAATGGGGAAGTAAAAGCTGCTTCGAGAAGGGTGATGGGAGGAGAGCAATCGTCCTGAAGAGATGGTTGTCTCGCCGCTGCTAGAAAATGGACAGTACGGCTGATGGAAAGAGGGAAGTGGGAAGGGAAGAAATAGTAATACACATTTCTCAAACAGGCAATACACATATTTTAAGGTCGTCCCTAGTGGATAACACAAGAAGCAGTCATCTCTTTTGTTTTTTTTTGTTTGTTTGTTTTTTTAAACCATGAAGAAGAACAGAGGAAGAAAAATATACGAGGTTAAATTATATTGAGACTGAACACGAAGGTGTGTGACCAGCAGATGGGTAGCAGGGAAAAAAAACAAAAGGAAGGAAAACCAGTGCTGATTGAAATTGCAAATGTCTAGAAGAGAGCTACCCAAGTCTGAGCTCACTGTCCCGACACAGGCATGGGTGCTGCATCCCACCCGTGGAGACAGGCTTCCCGAGAGCCGCACCCCTGCGAACGCTGCTGGTGGGACCTGCTCTGGGGCTCTGCCTTCTGGGAAGCAACATGCAAAAACATACTCAAGCGTAAATGGAAAAGGACAAGTTATCTCGAAAAAAGGAAAGGACACCACGATGGCAAATTGGTATCTGCGTTCCAATCCACTTTTTCTTTAATATATCCACATCTGCTCCATGGAAATATGTAGCACAAAAGAAAATTCATCTAACTGATCATTGCAAATAGAAAGCAATAATTTTCTTAAATTAATCCACTACTTAGAGTAGTCTTTTTTTTTTTTTTATTGCATGTTCTTGGAGAAGAAAAAAAATCTTTCAAATTCAAGCCTTCAACAAAAATGCATTGCCTTGTGTTCCACTCCTCCCTACAAAGCTGGGTACACAAGTCGAGTTGCTCAGGCTCTGCAGGCATCGTTTCCCATCTGCCCTGGGGATCCCATCCCTAAAACCTGGGAGGGAAATCCCTCTGGTTATCCCAGGCTCTTTGGGGAAGGCTCACTCTGTTTCCAGGAGCCCAGAGACCGTTTGGTAGCTTGTTCTGTGGGCGTGGGGTAAAACTTAAACCTTCCAGCCTCAGGGAAGCCTCCCTGGTTTTGGAAAGACAGATGGAGCTTGTGTGTTGGCTTCAGCTCAAGGACCAGTGAGGCTTTTTCTGAGAACGACTCGAGATACCATTAACTAGAGGGAGAGTGAAATTCTGAGAGGTTTTGGGACAATTTTTTTGCTGGATGGGGAAGGGCTTCCTTAACCAGTGTGTCCACCCCCGGCAGAAGCAGGAACCCTGCCGTGAAGCAACATTGAAGTTATGAAGGTCCTTCCTGAAAGAAAAACTGCATACTCCAGTACATCTGAACCCTAGCTCCTAACTCAAATTTTGGATGAAAATTCCTGATATTAGCAGACCCAAGAGGCACAAGGAAGATGGCACGCCAGTATCATTCAGATTAGAAGGGGGTGTTTTTCTCTTGAAGCTACGCATACATGAAATTGCAATCGGGTCTCATTCTAATTGACCCAAACATATCACTACAGAGTCAGAAAATCACTCCAACGTGGTCTGTTACTGGGAAATGACAGACATTGAGCCAAACAATTGTTTGGAATGTTTTTAATTAAGATTAATGTACCCCAAAGTGTATATCAATGGTAGCACCATAAACTGGTGTACAGTCCTGCCACTCAGATGTTCATTGTCATATTAAAATGTTATAACAACATTTGCAACACTAATTAATGTGGCAAATTAGGGCACGATATTATCGCATTTACTTCCCCCTAAATAAGAACAACAGGAAAGAAATCCTCCCAAAGATGCCCACGTATTGGAAAGAGTTTGGATGTGTATCAGAAGACATCATTTGCAAGTTCTTTTGCAAGACCAATTCTTTCCATAATGTACCAGCCAGAGCTTTAAGATTTAAGCTTTAAGATTTTTTTTTTCCATATGATGATCTTCTATTGGCTATTATTTTGTCAATATGTTATTTTTCCATATATTATTTTTGATCCGCAACCTGCCCACTGAGGAGAACGATCTTATTTTTTTCTCCAAATAAGTAGGAGCGTTCACCCTGGAAACACCAAATCCTGTGTCAGCCTCAGGCACTACACGTTTCTGCAAGCTGGGGGAAATTATTTCACCTCTTCCCTGTGTTTCTTTGTCTCCTCTGTGCTGGTGCCAGGACAATGGCTGGGGGAAACCACTTGGGCATGACCGAGTTTGTCCTCTTGGGCTTCACCGACCTGCAGGAGCTGCTCTTCATGATTTTTTACTCATCTACATCACCATGCTGGTGGGGAACCTGGGGATGATTGTCCTCATCAGGACCAACTCTCAGCTTCACGTGCCCATGTACTTCTTCCTCAGCCACCTCTCTTTCCTGGACGTCCGCTATTCTTCATCCATCACGCCGAAGCTCCTGTCCGGTCTCCTTGCAGAGAGAAATGTCATTTCTTTCAATGGCTGCATCACACAGTTTTTCTTCTTGGCAGTGTTTGGCACCACGGAAGCCGTCCTTCTGACCATCGTGGCATACGATGGCTACGTGGCCATCCGTGAGCTTCTGCACTCCTTGGATGCCGTGTCCCATGGGGGCCGTGTCCAGCTGGCAGTGGGCTCCTACGCTGCCGGGAGCCTGAACGCCCTCGTGCATGCCACCGCTCTCCTCCGACTCTCTTTCTGTGGCCCAAACCTTGTCAGTCATTTCTACTGTGAAATCCCACCCCTTCTGCTACTCTCGTGCTCCGACACCCGGCTCAATGAGACGGTGATGGCCGCGTGCGTTGGCTTCATCATAACAACCTCGGTCTTGGCCATCGTTGCCTCCTACGCCCGTATCCTCCTCACCACCTGGAGCATCTCCTCTGCAGAGGGCAGGCACAAAGCCTTCTCCACCGGCACCTCCCACCTCGTGGCTGTTGCCCTCTTCTACGGGTCCGCGGCTTTCTTGTATTTCCACCCCTTTTCCAGACACACAGAAAATCAAGAGAAAACAGCCTCCGTCTTCCACACCATGGCGACCCCCATGCTCAACCTGTTCATCTCCAGCCTGAGGAACAAGGAGGTGAGGAGCACCCTCAGAAGAGCTACGGACCAGCTCCTCTCCCGCGTGTATCCCCACAGGTCCTGCTCTGACCAAACCGAAGCAGATATCGCCTGCCGCAGTGGAGTCAGCAGAAGAAATGAGGCTGGCACCGGACGGGAGAAGGGCAGCGTACATTTCTGCGCATCTGGTGAGATGTACACGCTCTACCTCGTGCTGAACACCACAGGGTTTGAATTATGAATTAATTCCACGTTGGGGTCCCTTAATTACCTGTAATTACAATGTCTGAAAGAAGGATAGAATGCAGGAAAGAGAGACAATCCTAAAAACACGTACATTGTCAGTGAAACTTTTGAGGTAAATGAATTTATAAGCAGCACCAGAACATGCACAGCTGCATGCACAGAGGATTTACTCAATGTTACAACAAAATTAAATTCTGTGGCCTGAAAGAGGTGGCTCAGCGCAGAAGCGGACAAGTTAAATTTGCCCCTGTACTCGGCGCTNACTACATGTTGGAGAGGGACAACGTCTTTCATAACTTTGTTTTCAAAACTTTGTAAGTAGTTGCCTGACGTTTTGCTTTAGTACAATAAGCCTGATTTATTATTTTCTCTGGTTTGTTCAAGGATAGACTTTATGGGGAATAGCACATCCCCATGCTTCATATAGATTGCACGCAGACCACCTGTGCTGGGCATCTTGCGTTCCTGGATGGGTCTCCCCCATGGAAAGCTCCCAGCCTGGAGCCACCACGCTGGCGTCCTCCTTTGCAGAGGAGCAGGGTGGATTTTATCCCCTGTGACAAGGAGTCACTCAACTTGGCCAGGACACTCTTTCAAAACACCGTCTGAGCAGTCTTGGCTTTTCCCAGGATGTCATCTGGTGTTGACAACACAGAAAGCCTCCGTGCTTCTGGCCATCTGTTTTATTCAGATGTGCCCGACTCGTATGATGGCTCCAAAACCCTCAACATTGGCCAACACTCCCCCCCCCCTCCTACTTATGTGTCTCCATCCAGGCAAAGTTTATTTTCCATCCCAGCTGCAGCTTATTAATAATTTCTGCTTCCAGGTTTCAGGGGTTGAGTCATCTCAGCCCAGGAGTCATCCTGTCTAATTGTAGGCTTTCACATCTGAATTAGTCACCATCGGTTCCCCTTATGGAGACAACTGGGCGTCTGGGGGCTTTGATTCATCTGAGCTATTTTAAACACCCGCATCAGGGTGAGATGAATTTTTCTGGAAAAAATGCATGGTTTTCTCCGCTTGCTGCTTGGCAGCGAAGGGTGACGGGCTGACACGGCTACATGGCAAATGTGGCTTTTGTACAGAGCGGTCACACTCAGGGCATAGTCTGAAGAGTTAATTTAAGATAAATTAACTAATTAAATTAACTAAATTAATTAAATTTACAAATAATTAATACAATAATTAGACTAAGCATATTCTATTCTATAAGGGTGATGTTTCTATAAGGGTGATGCTGATATTTTGGAGTCCTTCAAAAACCCCACTCAAAAGTGAGAAGGTGAAGCTGGCTTTTAACCAAAAATTCATAATTCAGCCGAGCACGGTGCTCAGCATCCAGAAAACTCTTTCTGGAAAGAACAGGAAAGCAAAAGGGATGAAGGTAGTGTCAGAGCTATGCTTTAGCTTTGACAGAAAGGTCACTAATACCAGTTATTAACTTCCAGAAGTGTTTCTATTTTCCATGGATGGATAGGAAATAATTCCCTAGATCTGATTGCAGCTACTAGAACTGTTTTGTTCTTTTAAGAGCAATAGAAGGGAAACTTTTCTCCGTAACCCGGCTGTGACTCTCACGGATGCCTGCATCCACCTCTCTGGGTTTTTAAACAACAGGATATCCCAGGTAATGTTGGAACAAATTGCAGCAGCAGAATTCCTGAGTAGTTTTCCTTTCCTCCCCAGTAACATTTGCAAAACTTCTCCAAATCCTGAGCTATCTCCTAATCCTTGAATCTCTATTTCTTACACCAGTTCTTTTTAATTCTCTGTGATTCCAAGAGATAAATTATATATTCCAAGTGATAAATTTATATGTATATTGAAAATTCTTTATGTATATATAAAGAAATGGGGAAAAAAACACTCAAGCTTCCATTTAACTTGCTGAAGCAAACTGTGTTTATTTATCAGTGCGTTTTTCCTCCTTAAAGAGCTGTTTCCAAAGTCAAAATTCCCAAGAGAAATTTCCGGCATGACACACCCGGGAGGGCAGCGGCAAACCCCTCGGTCTTTTAATGAGCGAGTCCTATAAACAGCGGCTTTTCTTGGTCAAGTATCGATGCCCTTCGTACTGGCATGAGTGCTTTTAACGCCAGCACTGGGAGAAACTGGGGCTTATTTCTCCCATAACGTTTTGGTCTAGGAGATAACGAGTCTCTGATAAACCAGAAAGGGCCCCGAGATGTGAGCAGACCGGTGAGTTTTAGCCTAAATAATGCTACAAAGGGTTTATCTGTTGCAAGGGGAGGACTTGAGGCAGGAGCCTGTTTTCACACAAAATAGTCACCCAAGGTCGGGATATCTTATGCAAAACTTGGGTGTTTATAAGTTGCTTTTCCAAATTTAAGGCAGCCAGAAGCTCAGGCTATGAGAAAAGCCCCCCGAGATACACAGGCACTGGCAGAGGCCAGCAGCCCCTCAATCTCAGCTGATTACTTTAATCAAGATTACTGGGATTCATAATGATTGTCCAGTGGCTGGAGAGGGCAGCAGCTTGGACACCTTGATGACGTGGCTCTGCAAAGCGTTGGGGGCTGAGGCACGTCATGGTGCTGAACTTCCCTCATGCAGAAGGGTCCTTTCCAACGGCATCCTTGGGTATTGGTTGAACGCTTCCAATCCCCTCAGTGAGCAATTTCTGTGACCATTCCTAATTCCTGTTTTAAGAGGACATGACCTTAATTTTATCTTTTTTTTTTTTTTTAAACTGCATTATCAGCACCTTACCCCCCCAGTTCATAACGGCACGGTAGCGTTGTTGGGGTTTCCACCGGTACCAACCTTTTAAAATTCTTTCCACTGTCTTTCTCAAGGCAGTGGCACCACAAGAATGATGTGGATGTCATCATCACACTGTGGATTACACTAAATCTCCTGTTTCAAACTTCATTTCAGAATTTCATAGGAAGGAAGGGAAGAAATTAGAGGTTTATTTTAACTTGTTCTGACTCTCCTGAAGGAAATTATTTAAAAAGTGTCTTGATCTCTCACCAGTGCTTTCTCTCTTTCGATCTTCTGAAACAAGGTTTTTGTTTTGTTTTGTTTGGTTTGTTTTGTTTTAATTTTGTTCTGTTTGGTTTTGGTTGAAGATGCACACTGATTTCTAATGTCAGAATAAATTGCTGTGGTTACCTCTTTGGATCTGATGAGCAACAAACTTCTTAACCTCTTCAGGAGGTAGAATAAGCCTTCCGATTTGCAAAGTGACTTTACCAAACCAAATTAGTGGTGACTAGACCAGAATAAAACCATTAGAAATAAATTCAGTCATGCACTTTGTTTGCTTAAAAGTGTATTTTGAGACAAACACTGAATATGTTGTTCAACAGTTCCTGCCTCTGAAGTTTGTATTTCCTGATAAACATAAAAGCATCTTTACCATTTGTGAGGAAAACAGGAACATGCTGACTCCGTGTTTCTCTGCATCTCTGCTTTCCTACAGCAACCGTGTTAGGATGATGGCCAAAGGAAATCACACCCCCGGTGCTGAGTTTGTTCTCTCGGGGTTCTCAGAGCAGGGGGATGTCCAGGCTGTCCTCTTCATGGTCTTCTTGGTGTTCTACTTGATCACTCTGCTGGGGAATCTGGGGGTGCTCGTGTTAATCAGGCTGGATGCCCAGCTTCACACCCCCATGTACTTCTTCCTGAGCAGCCTGTCCTTCCTAGACATCTGCTATTCCTCCTCAATCACCCCCAGACTGCTCTCAGATCTCCTGTCAGAAAGGAAGGTCATTTCTTACTCCGCATGCCTCACACAACTTTATTTCTATGCGGTCTTTGCCACCACTGAGTGCTACCTCTTGGCTGTGATGGCGTACGACCGCTACGTGGCCATCTGCAGCCCCCTGCTCTATGCCATCTCCATGTCCAGCAGAGTTTGTGCGCTGCTGGTCACCGGCTCCTACCTCGCTGGGATCGTGAACGCCGCTATCCACACAGGGTTTGCACTTCGGCTCTCCTTCTGCGGTCCCAACGTCATCAACCACTTCTACTGCGAGGGCCCCCCGCTTTTCGCCATCTCTTGCACAGACCCCACCGTCAATGAGATTATGATGTTCGTGGTGGTTGGCTTCAACCTGTTTGTCACCAACGTGACCATCCTCATCTCCTACACCTACATCCTGGCCACCATCCTGAGGATGCGCTCGGCCGCGGGCAAACGCAAAGCCTTCTCCACGTGCGCGTCCCACCTGACCGCCGTCATCCTCTTCTACGCATCTGCTGCGTCCATGTACTCACGACCCAGCTCCAGGCACTCCCAGGACCTCGACAAAGTGGCCTCTGTGTTTTACACCGTGGTGACCCCCATGCTGAACCCCCTCATCTACAGCCTGAGGAACAAGGAGGTGAAGGGTGCGCTGGAGAGAGTGATGGAGAGGAAACGTTCGTCTGAAAAATAGTTTTCCCTGGTGTGTCAGAGGAACTGGGAGGTCTTCTCAGAAACCTTTATGCTTCCCAGTTCTGTACTGCTATGGTATAAAAGAAGCAGTGCTCTCCTGTGAGCTACTGGGGACAAATGTATTGGGAAACCTCCGCCTTGTTCCTAAATACCGGGTCATTAACTCCTCTTGGATTAGGCCACTCACTGACCTGTCTCAGGGATGCATTAGCTACTTTTATTTGTCTTTCCAGCCTGATATTATTTTCACTTCAAGAATTTAAGCCCTTCTGACCCTTTGTAGTTTGAGAATGCATTACCAGTGTTGTCTTGAGCAACGACAACAAATAACACCTCTTGCTTTCAGCGTGACAATGATGACCAGAGCTCTCTTCACATCAAATAATGGGCACTTTTCTGGTGAACACGAGGCTCAGGTCATTTAGTGCTCCCAGTACTAGCAATAGACACTGGGCTTCATAACAACTATTCACTGCAACAAGGCTTGCCAGCCCTTTTCTGCAACTTATTTTAGCTCAACTGTAGCTGTATTTTCAAATTTATTTGAGAAACTTCTGCAGTGCCTGCAGCTCGTGCAGGAACCAGAGAGCTGTCGTCTGGCATCTCCCAGGTAAAATTACCCACTAGTCGGGTACCTGCTCCCTATCCTGGCATTTTGATCTTATTTTGGTTATATTATTACTGACTGCTTTTGCTTAGTTTTGAGCAACTGTATGAGTTTCTCTCTAAAATAAATCATGAGATACAAGGGAATGATTAACAAACTTTAGCAACCATAGTGTAGCTAACCCCACAGGCCAATAGAGAGAAAAGGGTGCTGGCCAGGAGCAATTGTGGGGTGGAAACATTTAGAAGTGATCCCAAGCAGACCCAAGACTGTCATGGAAGAAGCTCCTACCACAACCAGTGCTCCCACCAAGCACCACACCATACCTCTTTGGCAAGGAGCTCAGGGTGCTGCTGGGTCACTGCACCATCCCACCAAGGAAGAAGGACCTCAGTCTGCAGGTGGGAATTTAATCTCGGGGATGAGGGGCAGGTACTTTAATCAGAGAAACCTTGAGGAGCATTGCTCTCCATCCACCCAGGCCCACACGATCATCCTTAATAGTCAGAGCCCCTCCAACTCATCAGCTTTGGGGCCCGGACTAGCTCTGACAAGCAAGGCAGCTGTAGACGTGCTCTTTGTTGTTAACAGGGAAGAAAGTTTCTTTCTTGTTAGCCCCCGCTAATTAGTCTCTCATGGCTTGTTAAGAACAATGAGGTAAGTTGACTACAAGCCCGCTGAGAAGCTTTCATGGTGATTAGGAAACTTTCTTGGTAAACCCCAGAAGGTCTTGTTAGGCTGATGACTCTTGGAAGGGTGGTTGGTCCCCAAGGATGACTTCGTGCTCTGGGGAGGGGAGCAGCACCACTTGTGATGGAAATGGCTGGAACCACCAATATGGGGAGCCTGGAGCTCAGGCCTGCTGGAGGGCTTTCTGTGCCAGTACAAGCCTGGTGGTACGCTCATTAAAGAGACATCCTTGTCTTCATGATGGGTGCAGACAATGTCGTTCCCTTGGTTCTCACTAACGGGGCGGTTTGTCCCTGCCTGCCTTTGAGCCCCTAGCAGAGGGAGCCGGGGAAGCTCGTGGCATTTCTCCTCACCTTTGGACCTCCTCAAGGCCACCTCACACCTTCAATTTCTCATCATTAATTGCCTTGGGATAGATTTGCTTTTGTCTTTTTTAATTCTTAAACTGCAAGGCAAGTTGAAGTACACTACATACATCCTCCATGTCTGACTGATTTTCATAAACGTGATTTTCCTACCAGTACGAATTTGGGACTTAAGAATAAGCACAGGAATGGGCTCACCTGGCTCTCAAATTCTAAAAATTCATTGTCTAATTATGAGATAATTAGCCAGGTCCCCTCTAAAATACGTGGGAATAAGAGAATGTTTTGTCACATCCTAGGACAGACGGTTAAGATGGACGTGGTGCAACAGGAGCAGGTCTGAACATCAAAAGGACTGACCTGCTGTCTATGGTATACGCGTTTTAGAACAGTTTCCTCTGGATTAAATTTATTCTGGTCCGGGGATCTGAATCTGCTGGAGGTGGAAGTGCATTAGGTGCCCCCTTCAAGCCCATTTTCAGTTTGTTTTCATCCCAAAGGAACCCAGCTCATGCAGCCTGACCCCAGCCTGCGATGTGAATGAAAACACGGCGAGGGGAGAAAGCTGGGTGATCTTCAAACTTAAACTCTTGAAACTGCACTCCTTGTCTGAACAAAAATTAGAAAAATAAAAACACACCTTTACTGATCACAGACGGAGACAAGGAACTCTGACTTAATCACTCAACTTTTATTTATCTGAATTTGAAGGAGATGAATCTACTTCGGTCCACCTAATCCTTCCTCCTAACAGTCTTAATAATAACAATAACAATAACAATAATAAAAATAAAAATAAAGAGCTTTATTGTTGTTTTTTTTTTCCCTTCGGTTGGACTAAGACTTTATAGAGGAAAAAAAGGTACTTTAATAATTAAGAAACAGCTTCACCTTTTTAGCATGTTTTCCTACAAGTGGTGCTGGAAACTTTTGCTCAAGTTGCAGGAAAGCCCATAAAGCGACAGACTCTTCCGTAGGGAGACCAGAACATGAGCTGTGTCCTGCTGCTTCCTTGCAACTTTCCCCGTGCTCCAACCAGGTTTGCGAAGACCCTCTCCCGGTGCCCCTGGTGCCGGCCGCCTCTCCCAGCGGCTGCGGTAGGCTTGGTGATTTTCCCATCTGGCCTCATATGTCAATTCTAACGTTTGTCATCAGGTAGCAGAAGGGATGGGCAGAGAGATGAGGAGACAAAGAAAAGAAAAACGAATCCCCTTGAAGATTTATCTTCTTGCCTGTCCATGACACCATCTCCCTTGTGGGCCCTTTTTGCCCAGAAACACTTACTTACGGTCTTGTCCAGCCAGCGCTGACTGGACATGGGGACATTTATCCATTGCCTCGCTCCGCGTTTCCTTAAGGACCCGGTCCCTGAGTGCGCAGTTCAGCCATCCAGTATGGCCACGACTTTGCTTTCCTATGGGCTTGTCAAGACCGTGTATACCAAAAACTGTGTATCAGTTTTGAAAGAAAAATGCACACAGTTGAATGTTGATTTAAAATTAAACAAATCTCTGATAATGAGAGAGTTGGCCAGTGCAGGCACCGGGGACTGTTGGTCTTTTAAGGTGCTGAGTCCATTAATTTATTGTTTTTATTACGGCTCTATGAACACGACTCACAGTGCTTTCGGAGAAGATGGCCGAGGAAAATCAAACCGAGCAAGTTACGGAGTTGACTCTTGTGGGACTACAAGCACCTCTGTTTGTCCTGTTCCTCCTCATTTACTTCATCACGCTGGCAGGGAACCTGGGCACGGTTGCGCGGATGAGGAGCCACGGTCAACTTCAATCACCCATGTACTTTTTCCTTAGCAATTTATCTCTCCCAGACGCTTGCTACTCATCGGTGGTGGCGCTGAGGACATTAATGAGCCTTCTGATGAGGAAGAAAACAATCTCTCTAGCTATCTGTGCCACCCAACTTTTTTTTCTTAGCTTTTGGGATCACCAGGTGCTTTCTTCTGGCTGTGATGTTGTTACAACCACTACACGGCCATCTGCAACCCTTTGCTTTACCCAGCTGTCATGTCTCACAGTGTCTGCATCCTGCTGGTGGCCGGTTCATACGTGCTTGGCCTGCTGCGCTCTTCGGTGCACATGGACTTCACCTTCAGCCTCCCTTTCTGCTGGCCGGCCGAGGTCAACCATTTCTACTGCAACCTCATGCCTGTTCTAGCGCTCTCCTGCTCCGTCTCCACGTCAACACGTGTCAGCCTCGCAGGACTGGTGGAGATGGTCACCATCTTGGCCACCCTGGGCTCCTACGCCTTCATCCTCTCTGCCGCCTCAAAGATCAGCTCTGCTAAGGGCCAGCGCAAACCCTTCTCCACTTGCACCTCTCACCTGGCTGGAGTCGCCATCTTCCAGGGGTCTATCGTCACCCTGAACTTCCGACCAAGATTGGCCAAGGGAAAGAGATTTATAAAAAATTATAAAAAATAGTTTCATTTTTGGACCATATTGCACTCCAATCAATCACCAGTTTCACGGCCATATTCTGGTATATTCTACTATATTTTCTAAACCCAACCTGTGTATGTTTTTTGTTTTTCAGTTGAGGTGCTTAGAAAAGAACAGGGAGTGAGCTGAAGGAATACAAATGGCAATTTTGTTTTTCTATGCTTGGATACTTAAAACTGTATTTATTCTGGATTTATTCTACCATGTGTGTTTTCAGATTTAAGAAAAGAAGCAGATCTTTACTCACCTTCAGTTTGAAAGAAACTTGTTTCAGAAGACACCTCGGAGGAACCTCATAGGAGTGCACATAAACCCAGTGCAAGAGAAAGTCACCGTCCCAGTGAAATCACAGATTACACAATGTTAATGACCTCCAGACACTTTCCTTTGGCTTTTAATTATTATTCCAGTCTTCAAATCACATTTGTCAAACTATTGTATATCATTCACAATGGATAATATTCACATTGGTAAAATCATGATTGAAGCATCCTAAAACCGTGGGATGTAAGTTAAGATGCTTACTTGAAAACTGAGTTAATTTTAAGATGTGCTGATTCCAAAGGCTGTTTTGTTTATTATATTCTGCTGACAATTTGAAATGTTGCATTTCTTTATAACAAAATAAGACTCATCCTTATTTAACACTTGCATCAATCAGTTCATCTTGCTTTAGCTGCCTAAGTAAAAGAAAAACAATTTGCATAAGCCATTACTCCCTCTAATAATAAAGAAAACCTACTTTGGTGAGGCTGTTTTCCGACAGAGCCCCAAAAAAGAGGACATGAGGAAGAAAGCCCACTGCCTAAACGCAGTGAGGCTCTGCTTTGTCTTGGCGTTACGGCTCCTCCTGCGCCTTCGCTGCTATCGGGCGATGGGAGCCAAGGGTTTATCCCAAACGCCGCAGAGAACGTCTCCGTGTCCACATAACCTCTGCTAACCGCCTGACGTGAAGAGAGATGTGCTCCTTCCCCGACTCCAGTAGCGGAGCTTGTGGGTGACTGGGCTGTAAATATGGTCCCTCGTGCTCTCCTGGGAGAAAGTCCCCAGGGCTCTTCGTGGCAGGGTTCACCAGAGCAAAAAAAAAAAGAAAAGGGAAAAAAAAAAGAAGGGGTGAAATGCAATTCTGAAAGCCATTGTGCTGCTTCGGGTATCTGAAAGACATCACGTGGGTGAGGCATGGCTGAGCACGTACACCGAGCAGTGATGACCAGCCCGTATGATGCTGCTGGGATGCTTGTGGACCATGCAAAGGTTTCTGTCTGACCTTGCCGACAGAATGGAAATGAGTTTAGAGACATTTCAGCTCTTTCAGAGGATCCCCAAATGGTTCAGAAAGTCCAACTGACTCTGGAGCTGCTGATGACGTCTGTGGACACTGGACAGCCCAGTTTTCCGGCAAGGGTGGGATTATCCACATTTAGCACCTATGGCACGGCTGTCCACACCTGAGCTGGTGACTCTGGGCTTCCACGATATCCAATGGTGAGAAATGGGCGTTTTCAGACAGTGATCAATCTCTCCCAGAGTGAACTAACAGGCCTTAATGGTCCTGACCAGCCTCACCTGGGCCTCCATCCCCACCCTCTGCCCAGTGGCCCATGAGCTCTATTTAAGCTCAGCCCAGGGAGCTTGCTCCTCTCTTGGGTTATGCTGGAGGAGTGCTGGTTTCCAGTTGAGCAATGGGTGTGGGCACCTAGGGACTCCTTTGAGCCGCCCTTTGCTGGATCATGGACCTGCCTAGCAATTGCTGGACCCAACCCTGACCAGGGGATGGCTTGCCTTGACCTTGGACCTACCTCATCATCACCAACTTCTTGATGGTCTGGAGTCTTGGCCGAATTTGGCCCAGGTCTCTGGGTCTACCCTGCTCGCCTTGCTCAGGTACTGTGGGATGGTGCCCTGCACACCATGGTGCCCCCTTGGCTCTCGTTAAGAGATTGAAGAGGACAAGCCCCTGCGGCACTCGCCAGCCTCCAGAGTACAGCCCACCACCCCGACAGCCCAGGCACTGCTCGCTCCTCTGGCAGTCCCTCTCCGTCCAGAGCAGGTCCCTACATGGGTGCCATGGGAGATAGTGTTCTCAGTGAGGGAAATAGTCATAAATTTTACATTACACTCAAGTATTATTCTCTGCTCCTTAGGACCTCCTCCATTTCCTAAGGTGATATTAGAGTTACGGTCTTCAGTAGGTTGGCAACATTTTGTTCGGGAAATGGGTATTCTTTAGGGTTTTCAAGGCTTAGTAAAGATTGGTAAAACTTTCCAGCCTGAGTGTTTCCATAGCTACGAGATGCGGAGATGCTGTTTCTTAATAACCTCTCTGCAGTTTCTCATCTTGGCGTATTCTGGCTCCCAGAAGAGAACCCATTTCAAGAGTTAAGGAGGTAATAGCTCCAGACCTCTAACTTTTGAAATCACTAAGGGAACTTTCCAATTATATCTGAAGGAGAGAAAAAGCAAGAGTGATTGGCCTGGGGTAATGTGCCCAATGAGGCTCTTGACAGCTTATCCCAACCCTCTAAACTGGGAAGCAATAAATAGTCAGGACAAGAGCCTCTGGGAGACACAGCCACACATGGATGTCCACCACCATGTAGAACTAAGAAACAGGAGGAGAAAAGGAGGCTCGGAATAAATTTGCTCCCCTGAAGCTCTGATTTATAAAGCAAGCTAGAAGGTGGAAACATGAGGTTTTGTCTTAAGGCAGTGATGATTCTGTGCAATACAGACATGCAGACAGGTAAGAAGGCTCTGATTAGAGGCAATGCCAAAGAAATCTAAGAGTGATTGTCACAAGAGCAAAAATTGCCATTTCTTGTTGAAAACATATCCTTGCCTATTGGTAAGAGTTATACTGGGACATGTACAGAGGAAATCTTTAGTACGTCTTATGTGTTTACCCTCTCCCCAGGCACAATCCTTTTGGGGGACATGTTAATTATCTTATCCTTTTTATGGGATGAGCACACACACTTCCAAGTGAATTTAACAGTGTCTAATTTTCTGTATTGTTATTCCCTAGTTTTCGTCAGAAATAGAAAGGTGCAGATTCTGTCTGTCTTCTGAATGGTCTCCTTGGAGAAACTAATAACAGAGGCAGGCGTAAACTTAGTTCAGACTGGAAAAGGCTGGACCTTCTGCAGGAAACCAGAAGAGGTGGCATCTCAGGTACTGCTTGGGGGATAGCGGTGGCATTGGCGGTGAGGAAGACCTCGGGGCAGCGAGAGCCTTCAGGACGAGCGGAGGGCTGGCCGAGGCACGGAGCAGGAACTGAAGTGTGGGGCAGCCTGAGGATGAGCCTGGCTGCCTTCCTCTCGGGGACAGGGGAGCGGCGCTGAAAGTGCTCTCAGGCGTCTGTGTTTGAGACACACGGTTCGGTTCCAACTTTTTCCGAAAAGGAAATTTTACTTTCTAACCTTAATTTGGCATGTTAATCAGTTGCTTGAAAGTACTTGGGAAGTTACTGGTTGCTTGAAATGTAAGTCAAATGGTAGAAATAAAGGGCAAAGCACTTTTTAGCAAGTTGCCAGCTAAGCTGGAAGATATTGGAAAAGGAAAGATATACATGTGCCCTTCCGTCCATGTATGTATCCTCATGAGATGAGAGCAGTTATTGAAATGCAGTTTATTCCTCAAAGTAGCAATTAACTTTGTAAGCAATCATTTATTTAAAAAAAAAACCACATAATTTTTATTTCTGAGCACTTGGAATGAGAAATGCTGAGCAACAAATTCAAACCCTGGGCTACCTGGGATAATAAAAAGTCTCTGGGACATCGTCAACCTGAAAAGCAGAGTGAATGCTAATATTCCTCTAGCTTGTGTATTTTCAGAACAACCGTTACTGAATGTGAGCTGCTCTTCCCTTCACGTGGCAAAAACTGTGGATGGAAACAACGCACCCAGTGAAGACCACAGTGATGTCCAAGGGAAAATTTGGTTTCGTACTACTCTCCTTGAAATCAATACCTGAAGGTAGAAGGTATATTCAAAGCTTGGTTTAAGAGCTCGAATGGCGTCAGGAGACATGGGTCCCTGCATGGCCAGGGGGTTGTGGACCAGGTAAGCATCCTGCCAGGGTGGCTGGCAGTGTTTCATTAGCAAATGGCTTCCTTATCTACAGAGCACAGGATTAAAACCCAGTAATAATTAAGCAAGGGATTAAGTCATCATAACTGATCTCATAGAAATCAGCTCCCTGCCTGAGAGCTGGGAGTCTCTGGCACACTGATGGCTTGGGAAAACTGGACTACGGTGACAGAATTTGTTTTCAAGGGCTTCACGGATCGCCTTGACTTCCAATTTACCCTCTTTGTGGTTTTCCTGCTCACCTATATCATCACCGTCATGGAAAACCTTGGCATCATTGCTATAGTCCAGCTCAATTCCCAGTTTCAAACCCCCATGTACTTCTTTCTCAGCAACTTGTCCTTCTTGGATCTGTGCTACTCCTCAACTGTGACACCCAAGATGCTGCTGAACCTCTCCTCAGAAAGGAAAACTATTTCTTTTGCTGGCTGCTTGACACAGCTGTTTTTCTACGCTGCTCTTATAACTGTGGAGTGTTACCTCCTGGCCGCGATGGCGTACGATCGCTACGTCGCCATCTGCTACCCGCTGCTCTACCCCGTCATCATGTCCAAGAAGCTCTGCGTTTTCCTCGTGGTTGGGTCCTATGCGGTTGGGTTTTCTAATTCAATGGTGTTCATAGGGTTTTCACTGAGAGTGACCTTCTGCGGCCCCAACGTCATCGACCACTTCTTCTGCGATGGGCCACCACTGACAAAACTGGCCTGCACTGATACTCGCCTCAACCAACTGCTGCTATTTGCTTTTGGGGGCTTCAACGAGGTCATCACCATATCAGTCGTCTTGATCTCCTATGGCTGCATCCTCTTCACCATCCTGAGGATGGGCTCTGCGCTGGGCAAGCGCAAAGCTTTTAGTACCTGTGCATCCCACCTGCTGGTGGTGACCATCTTCTACGCGACCCTTCTCTTCATGTACCTGCGGCCCAGCTCCAGCTACTCCCTGGGCAGGGACAAAATCATTTCTGTCTTCTACGTGGTGGTGACCCCCATGGTGAACCCCTTAATCTACTGCCTGAGGAACCAGGAGGTGAAAAGTGCTCTGAAGAGAGCAGTGGGGAGAATAACTACTTCCCTGCAAAAGGCGAGGAAATGGTTTGAGGGTTAGGTCGTGATGGGAATGGGGTCTGTGTTTCGGGGTCTTTTTGGAATCGGAGAGGAGCTGTGATAATTCTTCTGTATATTATTGTCCATTTTGTAGTCTGGCTCTATCAATGTGGGATTAATTTGTTATATATTTGCCTCTAGATAGTGCATTTCAGAACAGGAGAAATACCTACTCGTTGAATCATAGAATCACAGAATCACTAAGGTTGGAAAAGACCTCTAAGATCATCAAGTCCAACCGTAAAGAAGAACCACCGAAGGTCGATTTGCGAGGAGATGTGCTAACATGTCCAGATTGGTTCTGAATATCTGGAGGCAAGCATGTGCTGGGTTTACTCATGGACCTGCCATCCCTTAGGCAACCCCAAAGTCACCTCTTTCAAAGGGAAATGTGATGACACAGCTCAGCCCTGTAAAAATAACACATTTGGGAGATTTCTGCTGAGGATTTGGACCATTTTCTTTTCAGCTGTCTTTAGCCTGAGCCTACTCGTGGTCACCCTCTCCTACAGGTTGGACATCACTCATCATCGCAGTGGACTACATCCCTGCCGAGAGCTGTACCTCTTCCAGCCATGAGGTGGGATCTACAGATTTAAGGTGAACTTCAGTGCTTCCAGGTAATCCCAGGACAGATGGGAGCATGCAGGAGGAGACACAGAGCAGCCCACAGAGGCTTGGATGGGAGAGGAGGAAATGTTTCCCTAAAGCTGCAGAAAACAGGGAAAATTGAGAGGAACTTCTCCAAGTCCTCTTCTTGCACAATGATCCATCAAAGTATGTTCAAAGGTATTCTGGAAATCTTCTGCTCCACTTTAATCCTTCCAAATGCTTTCTATAGTGAACAAATCATAGAATCACAGAATCACTAAGGTTGGAAAAGACCTCTAAGATCATCGAGTCCAACCGTCAACACCCCCATGCCCACTAAACCACTAAACTAATACTTCAGATGATTTTGTTAATACACAACATTAAGTATTGGACAGTGACAGTTCCTAAATGTACTGTTTAGTGGAATTTTTCAGTACATATATTCAAACTTAAGGATGTACAGTAAAGCCATGGTGCATTAGTTGCAATAAACCTAATATTTCTAACTTTTTTCTCTCATTTTCTCAAAGCATGTAGTTATCTGTATCCGAAAGACCATTAGCTGTGGGATTTAACAGGCCAAATGTGAAGTTTAATAGGTAAATGTTAAATCTGATCTTAGTCTCCCTCCCCAGCAGGCAAAAAAGACCCTGATTCTTGTCAAAATAAAGGTGGGAAATGGCTTGGGTGAACTATGTTGCATAAAGCCACAATGCTGCATGTAGGGAATGCAGTGTGACTCTGACATTTAACTTCAAGACATCTGGATTTAGGGTGGCTGAAACCCACCCAGCCTATGGGTCATGTCGCTCCTGTATGTCAGGTTTCCGTTCATATACTGTTTTCATGGGGTTTTATTTGCAACTCTTCCTTTCCCTTTCTACCTCTGTTATAAAAGGAAAATGAATAGGCCCAAAATACCCTTGGAAGCAGCAACACCCAACACAGCTGATACAAGGGAGGTGAAGAACTTGGTGATAACCATTTCGAAGGTTTATACCTAATTACCTGATAACTATTTGTGTAACTGCTTTCTACAAATTGTTTTTCCTTCTTTGTCATTCTTTTGTAAGAAGCAAAGGAAGCTTCTTTTGGAAATAACCCCAATGTGTGTTTTTATTTACCTTCTCAAGAAGGAGGGGGTGTTTTGAGTTGTGCCTGGAGGATTGGTAATAAAGTGGAAACAAATGTGAATCAGTGGTGAAAGTGTTGGCACAGAAACTCCCCAAATATAAACCCTGCTGTTAAAATATTGCCATTCCTAGAGCTACACCCAACCAAAACACCCGGCTGGGGTCAGCACAGCTGTCTGCAGTGCTCCTCTCTCAATATTTGGGTTCACTGGTGCAGGTGCTGGTCTGTTGCTGGTTGTACTGGCTCTGGTCTCCGGTGCCATTGAAGGTTTCCTGGCGGGCTCCAGCTGCTCCTCCAGAAGGTCACGGGTTCCTGCAAGTCCTGTAGCGTTTCTGCCAGAGCCATCCCTTTGGCCAACTGAATCACACCGTTGGAGTTCACAGACTGGAAGAGAAGCTGGGACACCTATAGCTCACGTGTAGGTCCGTACGTCACGCTGACCTGGAGCAAGGTGAGCCTGAACCCATCCCGTGTCTCCATCTCTCAGCCAGTCCTCTAGGCTCTCAGTAACACTGACGGAGAACTTGTCTGTTTATGCGACCATGCGTGGGTCTCCTTTGGACATGGCAAACCCTCCTCCAGGCTACACTGAGTCCATTGATCCATCTAATTCCACCTGAGATATTATAGGACACACAGACACAGGTCTGGCAGGTATGGCATAAGATGTAGGGAGACGTGCCCTACAGGGGAGCAGGAGAGATGTATGGTGGGTCTCAGATAGTCCTGGACACCCATGTCTGAGCAGCTGAACCACCACCTTCACTGCTACTGGCTGCAAAGAGAGCCTAGGCCGTTGGCTCATATGCCTACACTTCATGTTGTTGACAACTGATAGGTGAATAAATCCCATCTATGGATCAAATACGATCCAAATATGAACGGCTATTTATATGGCGACTCTATCCATGCTGCCAGTTTAATCTAAAAGCGAGGGCTTCTATTATTTAAAGGGAAAAATCAACTGCGCTGAAAGAAACAGTGTGAATTATAAACTCCTGAAAATGTTCCAGACACTTAAAGAAGCTGGTGTCTATTGAGTGTGTTGAGCAGACATGAATACACTGAAATTACCATGAATAGGCTATCAATTTTCTGTTAGCAAAAAAAAAAGTTTGCAGAAAGAACTGGATTAGCACCATCTCTTTTATAGAATCGTAGAATCACTGAGGGTGGAAAATACCTCTGAGATCATCGAGTCCAACCGTCAACCCACCCCCCCCATGCCCACTAAACCATGTCCCCAAGCGTCTCATCTCCACGTCTTTTAAATCCCTCCAGGGATGGGGACTCTACCACTGCCCTGGGCAGCCTGTGCCAAGGCCTCAACACTCTTTCAGGAAAGAAATTTCTCCCAATGTCCAAATTTCAAAGTGGGCTGTGATTAGATGGTTTTGACCTTGCAGTAGAGGTGGAGCAGCAGAACGACCTGGCGCTCTGCAAAAGGGAGGAAAAAATGGGCAGCTGAGATATTCCTGGAAATATCTGGAGCAGAGTAAAAAGGTTTAATGGACTGTCTATCCATCATGTTCTGACAAGTGGGTCCTGTATAGACCTCCCTGTTCTTAACCATCAGTAGCCTGGAAGCCTTTCAGGCTCACTCATTGCCTGGAGGCTTGGGTCACCCTTCATCTCTGTAATCCCAGGCATCCACCCAGAGCTGATCACGACAGCCGAAGCTGCTTGCAAAAGCTGTTGAAGATACGTGCAGTAAATTGCCCTTCAGATGCATCTTCTCACCTCCCCCTTAATTTTCACAGGGACTTGTGAAGAATAACTGGGGCTCATTTGGATCTCTACCTCCTCTGTCCCCTAAGGTTCCACGTGTTGTAACAGGTTATTGATATTTCTGACAATAATTACCACCGGACTTTGCATCCTCCCGCATAGCTAAGCCTTTATTAGCGGTTCAGACTGCCGTGACTCTGGTGGATTCTCATTAAGGAGCCAGCAGTACACAATCAGGAGTCACTCGGAGACCTGAACCGCAGCCCAAGCCATGACAAACACGTCCTCCCCGAGGAGGGCTGCCCGTTGCCCAAAGACCCGCAGAGAGACACATAAAACCAAAACGTTGCTGCAAGTGAAGAACTTCATCTGATGAAAATATGCAGGAGGCTCTCGAACACTCAGCAGAGACATCCTGGTTTATCTGGAAGCCAGGAGGATGGCTTCAAGGGTTAGTCCCCCAGATTTACTCTGCAGGTATCCTGTAGCGTCATCCGAAGTGGGAAGGACCTTGCAGCTGGTAAGGGGAGGTGACCCCCACCCACAGGTAGGTGTGACCCTTCCCCGAAAGGTCCAGTGAGCTCTGCCAGGACTGCCCTGCTCCCGGATAAGTCACGGCAGCAATATTACCTTTGGGGAGGCTGCTCTCATTTACGCCAGGTAAAGGTTTGCTCCTCTGTGTTGGTTAAAGATGATGAAATATTTCTGCTTGGGATGCACTCCAGTAATTCTAAAGATCAGAAATCATGGTGCTTATGGTATGTTTAAGGAGAAGGAGAGGAGAACACTCTCAAGGAAAGATTAACCCACCCGCTGACCCTGACATAAAGTGATATCCACTTTAAAAAGTGAAGAACATTTCTATAAAGAAATATTCTGCTGGTGGAGAATGGTTCTTCAGTGAGTCTTCTGATCCTGGCGCTCATCTGGTGGGGTAAGACTTTTATTCTCATCTTTAATCCTGTAAAGATTTAATTGTTTTATTCTGAACCTTCATGGTATCAGGGACAGAAACCTGCCTTTCACACTTTCATCAGGGTGAGCAGTTAACCAGGTGCCTGACCTTAGGCAACCAGCATTGAGTGAGTTTGGCCCAGCACAGCTCCGGGGTCCCACCCGTGGTGTTGACTCCTCTTCCAGCCGAAGGGAGAGGCAGGAGCTGCTGGGGTTTTGCCTGCTGAAAATCATAGAATCACAGAATCACTGAGG
Source organism: Pelecanoides urinatrix (assembly GCA_013400755.1). NCBI lineage: Eukaryota > Metazoa > Chordata > Aves > Procellariiformes > Procellariidae > Pelecanoides > Pelecanoides urinatrix. The sequence continues at coordinate 94,263 of VZTQ01002144.1, forward strand.
TTGGAAAAGACCTCTGAGATCATCGAGTCCAACCGTCAACCCAACCCCCCCATGCCCACTAAACCATGTCCCCAAGCGCCTCATCTCCACGTCTTTTAAATCCCTCCAGGGATGGGGACTCCACCACTGCCCTGGGCAGCCTGTGCCAAGGCCTCAACACTCTTGCAGGAAAGAAATTTCTCCTCATGTCCAACCTAAACCTCCCCTGGCACAACTTGAGGCCGTTTCCTCTCGTCCTATCGCTGTTCCTTGGCAGAAGAGACCGACCCCCCCTCGCTCCAACCTCCCTTCAGGCAGTTGCAGAGCGCGATGAGGTCTCCCCTCAGCCTCCTCTTCTCCAGGCNCACAGGCTCCCTCTGAGAAGGTTTTCCCCCTCAGGTGGCATCTTAAAAGAGTGAATTCTCAGTCTGGCTCTTTCTTCCCCTTGACCATGGCCCTCCCTTGTGCCTTTGCCAGCGCTCTCAGCCTTTTCGCCTGGACACGAGGTGCAATTCGCAGTCGGATGCTGCTCTTTGCATGCACCAGGGAGAGCACCAGCCGTGACTTTACATTCCAGGGCAGCACCGTGGATCCGGCTTTTGCCTGGGCTGAGTCAGTACGTTACAGCCGGTTCACGCTCGCAAACCCTCGCAGCATCTCCTGACGCTTAAATCGCTTCTGTGAAGCGGGTTTCATCTCCCAGTGGATGGAAATACAAGGCATGATTCGAGTCATCAGCATACGGTGTCGGGTCGTGGTGCCCGCCGTGGGCCACTGCAGGGAGCCGCAAACAGGGACCCCAAAGTTCGCGGAGAGGCTGGTTCATCACTTGTTAAACCCACGCAGGCCCCTTACCCCGGGGCTACCCCTGACGCCGCGGCCGGCACCTTTGCTCTGCGTGTCATGGGGAGATGGAGACAGATTTTATGGGGTTTAGTCTCTTAATTGTATATTCTTTAAATTGTACCAAGGAAATATTTGATGCTTACCCCAGTTCAAAATAACAGCTTCAGACCCAAATTTTGCTCGTGGTTTCCCTGGCTTCACCTCTCCGAGGTTTCTGAGACGGTAATATTGAACTCCTCATGTCCTGACTGAGTTTTAGGATCGTGTAACACTCCCTTCCTCTCGCCCTCCCTGCTTCCCAACAAATCAAACACTGGCTTTTTTTTCTTCACCTCAGTATCTTTTCCAAAACCAACAAAGGAGAGCTACAGTATTTTTACTCTTACCCCAAGCTATCGCAACTATCGCCAGAAGCCGCTGCCAAAATCAGAGCTGTCTTGTTCTGGGCGCCTTCTCGTGATTGGTTTGAAATGGGGAGGAAGGGAAACAAATGTGGAGAAAAACTTAATCACAGGTCAAGGGCAGAGCTAATGATTCGGTCTGTCACCCCTCTCTGCTGCTATCTGCATCGATCCCACCAAACCGTAGGTACCCAAACGGGATTCTGCGGTACAAATGAACCTGCCCGAAGGTCTGCCCACAGCGAGAAAGCGCGAGACCCTCCGCGGTGACTCGCTGCAGGTGGGGAAGGTGTTGGGGGAGCTGGGGTGCTCTCCCTTCGGAAGGGACCTCCTCTTTCCTGGGGCTGTAAGAGCTCAGAGCCGGTGGCCGCGGTGCCCTCCATCCACTCCAGAAATGAACACCCCGGCTGTAGGGGTGCAAATTATCAAGTCAGTCCATTTCAGTTCAATAAATAAAGGCACGCTTTCCACTCTCCTGTATTTGCAGGCTCTCTCCTTGCTCGGTGGACACGAAGACCTGAATGGCGGAGCAGAATCACACCTTGGTGACAGAGTTCATCCTTGAGGGCCTGAGTGACCAAGCGGAGATGAAGGCAGCCCTCTTTGTGCTGTTCCTCCTCATCTACACCATCACCCTTCTGGGCAACGTGGGGATAATCGTAGTCATCCGAGCTGACCCACGGCTCCACACGTCCATGTACTTCTTCCTTGGCAGCCTCTCCATTGTCGACATCTGCTTCTCCTCCGTGATTGCCCCCAGGACCTTGGTGAACTTCCTATCGGAGACAAAGACCATTTCCTTTGTTGGCTGCATGGGCCAAACCTTCTTCTACATCGTCTTCGTGACGACTGAGTGTTTCCTGCTGGCCGTCATGGCGTACGACCGGTACGTGGCCATCTGTAACCCCCTGCTCTATTCCTCTGTTATGTCCCCGCGTGTCTGCATGCGGCTGGTGGTGGGGTCCTACATTGGGGGTGTCCTGAACTCCATCATACAGATGACCTTCATCATCAGGCTGCCCTTCTGCAGCTCCAATGTCATCAATCACTTCTTCTGCGACGTTCCTCCCCTCCTGGCTCTGTCCTGTGCCAGCACCTACGTCAACGAGATGATCCTCTTCTCCATGGCTGGCATCATTGAGCTCAGCACCATCTCCACCATCCTGGTCTCCTACATCTTCATCTCCTTTGCCATCCTGAGGATCCGTTCAGCTGAAGGCAGACAAAAAGCCTTCTCCACCTGCGCGTCCCACCTGACAGCAGTGACCGTGTTGTATGGGACGACAATCTTCATGTATTTACGCCCCAGCTCTAGTTACTCACTCAACACTGACAAAGTAGTCTCCGTCTTCTACACGGTGGTCATCCCGATGCTGAACCCCCTCATCTACAGCCTGAGGAACCAGGAGGTGAAGGATGCTCTGAGGAGAACGGCAGAAAGGATCACCGTCAGGCTCTGAAGCCTCCTCAATAAAACCTGATACAGGATTTCTCTCTCTCATGGAGCCTCCACCCATGGAGACATTCAGGAGTTGCCTGGATGAGGCCATGAGCAACCTGAGGCGGCTGTGAAGTCAGCTGCTTTGAGCGGGAATTAGCATAATTTTTGATCAGGAAGGACATCTAGGAGGTCTCTGGTCCTATGAATGGCAAGTTAAACGCATACATACACATGTGTGTGTGTATATATATAAAAATACAATATTAAATGTATATTATACTATATATTTACATATAATGTGATACATTCTCGTGTTAAATGTGTATGCCCACACACCTATGCTACTGATTTTTCTTGTCACTCCCTGGCCTCCATTTAGCTGTCATACCTGCGCAGTAAATGAAGGGACACGTTGTTGGTTTTAGTAGAAAAATGTCTCTGCCAGAGAAATGCCGAGTAATTTCGTGGGCGGCGTCGGGCACTGGGGTCCCAGGGATTTATGGGCTGGGTCTGGGAGGCAGCTCCTCTAAAAAGCTCTTCCTAGGAAGGATGGAAACACAAGATCTAAATGGATAAACTTTGAAGTTTCAATGCAATTAGGGCATAATGGGATATGGTGAATAAACCAAGTGAATGAAATATAAATTCTTAAATAGGTCCATCTTTGAAACCAGGCTGCTGAGTGAAATTGCGGGGTTAAATTGATCTTTGTCACTTCTTTTGAGGCAACAATACACCTTTCTCCTTTCATTCCCCCCCTTTTCTGCCTTTCGAAGCCTTAAAACAAAGCTCTAATTAGTTTTCTAATTTATGCCCACAACGGTTTGTTAAAAACAAGGACAATAATATTATCAGTAGAATTTGCATCCAGAGATTTGCACTTTGGCGTGAGGCAGTGGGGAAAAGGAATTAAAAAAAACCAACAAAACAAACAAAACAACAGAAAAAAAGAAAAACAAAACCCACCCTGAAACAACAAAAAAAAATCAGAGTAATTAAAAAAAAAAAACAGTCATTATTTCTTAGGCAAGAAGTAACTCCTGCAGAAATTGCAGCTCCCCCCTTTCACCGTGCTCCGAACAGAAGCTCGTGGTTGCTGTGACAATGCAACGCCTTCGGGGAACGGGCACCGCAATTTTTTCCCCCCCACCCCAGAAAACTTTCACATTTCTTGAGCATTTCATCACTCAAGGGTAAGAGATGTCCCTGATAACATCCCTTAACGTGGAGGCGATGGCCTGGGACGGAGGAGGCTTGGCTGGGTCCTGGGTGGGGATTTCCCACCTGCAGCCACTCGGTGTGAGCTGTGTGGTTAACAGCGGGAAGCATAACCCAGACAGTGCTGGCACCCTGGTCAGCACCTAGAACTTCTTTTTTATTATTATTTTATTATTAATTTTTGATACTAAAGTTACCAGCCTGAAGCTGACTCTTACTGTTGCTGGCAAGGCACGACAGTGTACAAATACACCTGGTCTTTAGATGCCCCTTTCCTTCCCAAAAGTTGTATTTCATTTACTTCTGAATAAAACCCACGTCTGTTTATACGTGAATGACTTATTTTTGTTCCTTCTATGTGCCACTGTGCCCTGCTGTCAGCCCCGAGGGATGCGAAATGGCCGTAACAGACCTTCAGGTATCAAAAAGGAGTGCTGGAGCGGGGGATGCTAAATAAGTGGCTAGAAAAATACCGCTCGGGATTTCTTACGCATCATCACCATCTGTTGGACATCGTTGGAAATATCTGCTCCTTTCTATGTGAGATGAAAACCTTTGTTTAGGTGCTAGGAAGCCCTGGGTGGCTCAGAGCTTGTCCTCGTTCAGGAGAGGGGGAAATGGCGCATGGTAGAACAGGACCATCAGCTCGCCTCAGCTGGCTGGTCCCACTCAGATCGTTTCTGTTCCCAGCCCCGGCTGAGCTCCCGAGCCTGTTAAAGATGGACGGGCAAGGTTGGATGTTTGAAGAAGCTTCTGCCCAAGTTCCCCTCGCACTTAGAAATGATGCTTTGAACTGCATCATTTTTTTTTCTAATGCAATTCTTGGGTGAGGCTTCAGGTTGTATGAAATCTAGATTATCAGATTCACTCTGCTTTATGAATTAATTTTCTCTCAAATAGTCTGGGCTACCCATACACAACCTGAAATGATAACTCCTGGTATTTTAACTTATTACCTCCTACATCCATTGTTTCCTATAGATCCACAGGGCGCTCTCCGATGTGTGCAGCACATCTTTACTCCTGACGTGGCTACCCAAGAGGTTACAATAAAGTCAAATAAAAATACAGGGAGAGCTGAACTTTTATCCCACGTAGGTGAAGGATTTAATTTCCTGTTGTTGACTTATGCAAATCGCATCCGCCACTGCCTAAATAATCCCAGGGGAGCAGCTGCCCTCGGTGCTGCCTATATAGGCACCGGTTCCTGCTCCGCATGGCGGGTTCATCCTGGTGATTCCCGGGGAAGAAACCCCCCTTGGCTATGAAATGCTGAGCGCTGGGCGGATAAACCCGGGGTCGTTCCCTGCTAGGTGTTTTTGGAGCAGATGAAGAGGCGACTTTCGTCCTTTCCTGGAAGGAGCGGCCGTTGGTGCGGCCACCTCTCATCTGTGGGGGCAAAGCGTAGCTGCAGTGTCTGACTGAAAAATAAAGGCAGAGACATCAAAATGAAAATTAAGGTGGTTTTTTTTTCATTCTGAACACCAGGAGAAGCTGAGAGAAGGAAGTGCTGGACTCCTCCTCGCATGCAATCTGCACTGAGGGTCGAACGCTTCCAAGAAGAGCCACTCTAGAAAAAAACCACGGGGTTTTTGAGCACGGATATCGCACGAGCACGGGGGGACTGCAATAAACCATCTCTTGGGGTTTTTTTTAGGATGTATGAAACTATGAAAGGCAACATTTTTGAGTTGCTATTGTTCAAATAACACTTTCCGGTGTCATTAATTTTAAAAAGCCGCTGGCTCTATCTTGACCTGGAGGGTCTGGGGACCCCTCCGGGCTCGGCAGGGGCTGTGTGGCTCGGTCTGACAGCCCAAGCGGGGCAAGACGTTACTCCCCGACCTGCTTTACCCCCGGCTCTTTGAATACTGCGAAGGACAAAGCTCTGGGAGCGCGGGGAGGTGTTGCCCGGGAGAAGCCACATTTGCCTTTCAGCTGGGAAGTTGCTGTGAGTATAAAAACCGCTGCCCTTGGACCCCAGAGCAACGGGGAAGAAATCCCCGCTGGGAAAATCCCGCTTCATCCCGCGGCATCCGCGGGATCCCCGGGATGGTGGCTGTGACGGCAGCACAGGATGCTTTTGCTTCACATTTTAAACCATATTATTAACGAGGCTTTTCTGCATTCACTGAGTAGGTTGGGCTGTAAGACTTTTAAAACCCCAGCTAGCCAAATTTAGCTCTAGAGATCTGGCACCTTCCCCGTGTCCCCACAGCGAGGTTTCGAGGTGACACCCACCCCGGGGCCGGTGCCTGGCCGGGGGTGACCGCAAGGCTTCGCTCGGCCGAAGGGTCCCGGCAGCTGCCGGCCTTTCTCCTGCCCATAACCTCATGGAAACCTCATAACATCTTGGAAAACGCTAACGACCGGCTGCTCGGGGAGCCCGAGGGCAGCGTGGGGAAAGGTGCCCAAGAGATGCCAGACCTTCCCAAATTTGAGTAGGGAAGCAGGACAAGCTCCTTTCCCCGGCAGGATAAATACCGGGGGGTTGCTGGCAATTATTTAGCAGAGCGTGGACCAACCGGCTGACGTCAGCAGGAATAATACCTAATCCGAGGCAGCAAGGTATGTGTTTTAACTTGCTTTATCTCCAGCCCAGTCTCCAAGCTGCAGGGAGGTGTGATTCCAGCGGGCAGCGATGGTGCACGGCGCAAGCTGCAGCCTCACAAACCCCCCGGCTCCCACCTCCGCATCCCGGGTCGCTCCACGCAAAGCTCGTCAAGTAAGAAGAAGCGAGGGGGGGGCCTTAGTTAATTGTGAAATCCAGGTCCCTTCTCCGGCGGCAGCAGACGTCTGCATCGGGGCAGGGGGCTGCTGCCTCGGGGGGAGGATTCAGCCCCAGACCCCGACAGCTCAATTTTCGTTATTTGTGCCGCCTCGCCCAGCGCCGTGCGGGCGGCTCGGACGCCGCTTTGCCTCCGGCGTCTCTACGTGGGCAGTGAAAAGCAGCTCTAAACCCCCCCCTAATAACACCAGGAGACCAGACACGTTGCTCGCAGGACATCTGAAACGAGATGTCTGGATGTGGAGGTGAACCTCACCCCTTCGGCAACGGGTCATCAAATAATTATGACTTTAAGTTTGGATCTGTTTGTCAGACGCCAGGCAGCTCGCGCTCTCGCCTTGCTCTCTGGTGTAACTCTGTCAAGCGATGATTAATGTTATCCAGGAAAAATCAATGTTTATTTATTCTATCTGTCGTAGGGCGTGATTTTAGGAGCTGCTGATTTCTCTCGGGTGAGCAGAGAGAGCAAGCCTGAATTTATCTTTTCTCTCCAAGTTAGGCACCAGGTCTAAAGCCAAGCGAGGTGAGACAAATCCTGGCTCTTATTACTGCACCATCCTACACGAGGAAAAATGACACTAAGGAAAGTCACGTTTTCCAGCGCTTTCAGCTAGAAGAGGTCTTCCTGGGACACAGGGAACAGATATTTATTCCTCATGTACTCACACTGGGAGCACTCAAAAGATGAGAAATAATTTCATTTTCCCAGCAGTTATTGTGAAAATCAGGGACTGTATGTAAATGGCTCGAGAGAAACACTAAGAAAGCTCCGCAATTTATTTACGCTTTATTCTGGAAGGGTATTGCCTTCCTTCCTTGCCTTAAAATATCCACCCACTGCCGAGCGTGTTGCTGCTGGTTGTATGCGGTTATCGGAGGCTGAGCGGGGAGACTGGCCTCAGGAGCTCGACTTTTCCTCTCTCGAAGAGAATTTACCTTATATTGACTTAAAGTGGTGCAACTGCTTGATAGATGAAAATTGACATTCGTAACATTATTGGCAGATGCTATTAAGCACTTCCATTTGAAAGACATAAAGCAGCTGAACTGCTTATATATTCAATATGGTTGAAGATAATTATACATTTGCATCTGAGTTTATTCTCCTGGGCTTCACAAACCGAGAAGACCTGCAGGTGACATGTTTTGTCTTATTCCTTGTCATCTATGTGGTCACTCTAATAGGAAATCTGGGAGTAATTATATTAATCAGAATCGATTCGTGCCTGCACACCCCCATGTACTTCTTCCTAAGCCACTTGTCTCTCCTGGACGCCTGCTACTCCTCCACCATCATCCCTCAAACCTTGCTGAATTTTTTAGTGGAGAAGAAGGTTATTTCCTTCCTTGGGTGCGCCACGCAGCTCTTCTCCTTTGCGACTTGTGCCACCGCCGAGTGCTACGTGCTGGCTGCCATGGCTTACGATCGCTACGTGGCCATTTGTAACCCCCTGCTCTACTCTGTGGTCATGTCCCAGAGGCTTTGCCTTGGGATGTTGGCTGGTGCCTACTTAGCTGGTGTGGTCAGCTCCACCATACACACCGTTTCCATATTTCGTCTCCCGTTCTGCCGGTCCAAGAGGATCAATCATTTCTTCTGTGACGGACCACCGCTGCTAGCCCTCTCCTGCTCTGACACCCGTGTCAACGAGGCGATGGTTGGGGGGGTGGTGGGCTTCAACGTGCTAAGCACCACGGCCTTCATTCTAGTCTCCTACTTGTCGATCCTCTCCACCATCTCGCGGATGCGCTCCACGGCCGGGTGGCACAAAGCCTTCTCCACTTGTGGCTCTCACTTGGTCTCCATCGCTTTGTACTACGGCAGCTCCTTGTTCATGTACCTGCGCCCCGGCTCCAAACACTCCTTGGAGAACGACAAGGTGATCTCCGTGCTGTACTCCGTTGCTGTCCCCATGCTGAACCCGCTCATCTACAGCCTAAGAAACACGGACATGAAGAACGCCATGAGGAAAGCAAAAGGTAGAGTCCTCTCCTCCTTGTCCATCCGCGGTTCCTGGTCAGCTGAGAGGAGAGGGCTATCCTGCCCTGGTAAGCTACGGCACCTTCAGGAAGGAGGTTTAGATATTGCACCTTCGAGAAGCAGGGACTAAATGCTCCTGGAAGCAGGACACCCGGAAAACACGTTTCTCCTTGAACCAGGGCTACGCTAGGAGGGACGGGACTTTCCCCGGCTGGAGCCTGAGACCTGACAGTGACCATGTATTGGGCAGAAAGTTATTATCCAAAATAAATGTTATGTAAACATGACTTAAAATAAACATTATTAGGAGCTCATCGCTCCTTTCTGCTCTGTCCTTCCATCCTCTGTGCGTGGGGACACATCAGAGAAGGCTGGATATGGTGCTGCAGCAGGGCTTAGGGCACTGGGTGGGGAAAAAAACCAGTTCCCCTCTCGCTGAGACATCAGGGAGTGCACCCATGGTGATTGCCACGACCAGCATCACCTGGGGCCTCCACCCACACCCTCTGCCCAGGGCTCGGGGCACTATTTAAGCTCAGCCCTGGGTCTTTGACTGCTTCCAGAGGTGTGCTTGGTCCATGTCCATGTCCATGTCCATCTCCATCTCCATGTCCATGTCCATTCTTCTGGCTTGAATTTGGCCCTTGGTTTCTCCTGGGACCCTTGGTTTCTCCTGGGCTGTGCGTGGGTGCTGTAGGACCATGCCCTGTGTCGTGGCCACCTTCAGCTCCCAGTTTGCCTTCCCTTAGGGAGTAACTGGTCCTCGCTGCTCCCTGAGCCGTGCTGCATTACGCAAAAAGCGTGAACAACTCTTAATTCAAGACAAGACCCTCCAGTCTCCAAGCTAAGGATAAAGCAAGGTTTATGGAAGGTAAGTGTTATAAAGATCCCCACCACCTTTTTCTGTGGCTCTCTGTTAAGAAGACTGGCCCCTGCCCAGCTGCTCCGGGGGGGTTTATTTGACTCTCTATTGGGTGTTCACAATGTAGACTCTTACACCTTAGCAAAAAAAGTTTGGATTGTTGGTATAACAACACAGGGCTTAGGCCATGATTTCTGTGGCCATCTAAAAGAAATCACGCGAGGAGTATTTATCTTCTATTTTAGCTGGGAAAAAACCAACGCCTGGACTAGGTCAGATGCAGCCACGTGCAAATTAACATTAAGAGACAGGTGACCCCCCTCTTCTCTGCACGGGGACCTGGCATCCAGCTCTCGCGGTCTCTAACAGGTTGCAGCCAGTTGTCCCTGCTCTGGAGAGCCGGAGATCCTGCAGCATCCCTCGGTGGCCCCGTCTCAGCTCTACAGCTCTCTGGGGGAAGAGTCGGCTGGGAGGAAATATCATTTACAACCACCCCACGAGAAGAAAATGGGGGGGGAAAAAATGCCACCACAGCCAGTGAGAGCACCACTGTGGTCAGGGACACAAGGAAACAGGAATGCTGGGCAGGGCAGGCGGGTAAGAAATGGTTTCCTTTCCCACCGAGAAGGCAGTGAGCAGCTTTGGAGAAAAGATGGAGGAGTAGCAAAGGTCAACAAGAGACGGATTGCAGGGGAAGAAGTACATGGGAGTGTGCAGCCGGCAGCTTGTCCTGATCAGCCCAAGACTCCTCACCCTGACTGGCAGATAAGTCACTAAGAAGATCATGAAGAGAGGAGTCTGCAGCGTGGGCTCGCTGGTCGGTCCCAGGGCGCTGAGCCGGGTCACGGTGGTGCGGTTGCCTGTAGCCAGGTCGCTGCACTTCGTAGTAGCAAGTCTGTCGGGAGGAGGAAAAACAACCCAAGTGAAATAAGAAAGAGCAAAGGCACGGCTGGATACGGTGCTGCTATCAGCCAGTACTTTATCGCACTATTTATTAAAAGTACAAAGCTTTGACGCTTGAGATAACACCTAACCGTGCTCAGGTTCTCAGCAAATCCTCACGGGCAGAGCAACTCATCCAAAACCTTTCAGAAATTGTGTTTTGTCCTTACTCTCTTTAATCATGAGGCTGAATTAAAAAAATTAGTGTTTTTCTTTTAAAACAAAACTAACCCCAGCATTGAATGATTTGAAAACTGGAGAAGGTGTGAAGAATTTGCAAACTTGTCACCTCGTTTCATTAGAATAGGAGGCAGAAACGGGGAACGTTTCACCTTCCCCATGAGCAGACTGAACAGCCGTGAGTCGTCATGACCCCGGGAGCCCCAAATCCCGGTGCCCTCTCCCTCGGCTTTGGCTCCCCCGCTGCCCACCCCGGCTCCTGGCGAGCTGCCGGGGCAGGAGCTCCCGTGTAGAGCCCGCTCTTGCTGGGCTGCCGCATTTCTGTCGATAACCTTGGTCAGGTTCCAGCACAGAGGGAAATATTCCCCCCCCAGTGTTGCAAATCATAATGAACCAGGGTTTTAGTACACTTAATTCTTTTTATCTGCTCCAGCTCAATTATTATTTCCACGTTTTTCTCCCTCAGGGCAGGGAAGGAAGGCGTTTTCAGGCTGCTCCTCACAATTGTGAGACTAAGAAGTGACGTGTACGTCGTGTGTTCTATATGTAAGAGAAAGCTGTTAGCTGTATCCACGGGAATGCAGGAGGTGAGGAGGGAAAAATAAAATCATCACTTCTCAGAAGGCTCCATGTAGCAGAAAGAAAACCGGTGCCTTCATTTTCAAACCACGCAACACCTTGCACACAGTTTTGTTTTTTTTTTTTTCCGAATCAAGCCCCTCCAGTCCCAGTTGCTCGTTCTGGCGGAGCACAGACGTGAGGAATCCTTCCTACGCCTGGAAGACTTGCTTCTGGTGGAGATGGCGGTACTGGTGATAAATGGCAATCGCGGCACCCACACGGAACAGAAATGTAAGGGGAAAAAAAAACCTGGTAGTGAAAATAAGATGAGCTGCCGGGCAGGCAGGTGAGGGTGCAGCACCTGGGGCGAAGAGCAGGGAATGAGGACTTCCATCTGAGCGACACGAAGCAAACCCGTGTGCCACCCCGTCGGTCAAATCTCTTCCCCGTGGATCATCCCTGCAATTCCCCTCCTTCAGGAGGGGATAAACGCTTTCCCTGCAGCGAGACCAAATGCTCCGCTGCCTCCTGCTTTTCAAAGACACTTGTAAAACCTTTGGGAAGGGCGTGATGGAGCTGCGGACGCGGAGCGGGCTGCTCCTCCTCTTGCAGCGGTGCCGGGGCGGTGCCGGGCAGCTTCGCTCCCGCCGCGGGTGTCGGTGAACGTGTGGCTCCATCGTCAGTCTTGGTTTCGGCGGTTCCCATCGGGGTGGCTCTCGTTTGAGATGTATCGCTGCGCTCCGCTTCAGAGTACAAAACCAGATGCTTATTTATATCTCTGTAACAGATGGAGTTTTCACTTTACAAATATTTATGAGGTTCCAGCACACCAGAAATAGCCGGTGGGATATTTCTAGGTTTCGGCTGCAGCTGCTTTTCCCTCCCACTAAATGAACATTTTCTGAGAACGTCCTTACATACAAAAATCCATGTCAGGTCCACCCAACCCTACGGCTGGGACCAAGCCTTCTGCAAAGGAGGAATAATATTGCAGGAGGTTGCTCTGGGCTCTGCAGCTTCTTTTTACTCTTCCTAGAGAAAAATCACGAAGGTTTCCTCCGGGGCCGAGCCCTGTGCAACGCTCCCCGGCTACAGCTCTTGGTGTAGCTCCGTAGCGCAGCCCTGCTCTTGCCCTTCAGCTGTCTTCCCTGTTCGGTTCATTTACGTTCAGGGCAGAAAAGCAGCTTTTCAAATGTTTTCTTAGAGGTTTTATCACAGTAAGATGGTGACACGTACTTAGAAAGCCTGAAGATAACGCCTAGAAATTCACATATGGGAAATACACAGTTCGGGTATATTCTGCTAATGAGCTTTTGCCCTGAATCGGTAAATTTGCAAGTTTGAACGTGGTGGGGTTTAATCTTACCCTACGCTTGAAGCCTGTGCCTACAGCCCTGCGTTCCACCACGCTCTTACCCAGCATCCGGATCATCTTTCTGTGCTTCGCACACAACGCGCGTGGGTCGTCCTAAGGCCGAAAGAAGAAACGCCACCTCTTTTCCTCCGTTCTGCAAATGCCTCCGACGCTGCAGGAGGAGGGAAGCGGCGGTCTGCAGACGTGACGCTCAGAAGCGAGAGCCATAACACGGCAGCTCCGTCAGCGAGAGGCAACGGCGCGTGGCCCCGGCCTTTTCACCGGAGCGGGGGCCGCTGCCGTCCCGAAGGGCTGGGGCAGGGGCCAGCTCCCGCGTTTGTTCACTCCTCACCGTCATCGATAAATCCCTGATGTAAATCTTAGCTGAACAAAGAGCTTCTCGCCAGCCACGGAGGGGATCATTGGAAACGCTCAGAAGAGTCTGGAAAAGGTTTGGACTTGGGTCCTGTCCCCCGCTCCGTGCAGAAAGGGCTCACTAACCTTTCCTTGCTCGGTGCTGACGGGGAGGGGGGTGATTTTCATCTTTGCAGAGCCACAAGTGGGAAAGAAAACCGTGCGAGTGCGGCAAATAAAGTTTAATCAGGTGCCAGGGTTTGGAGTTTATTCTCCTGTGTGGACTGCGCAAGTGTAGAGCGTCACCTGAACGATCCAGTTTAAGGCAGTTGAAAGCGGGAGTGCTGTAAGCAAAGCCAAGCGTGCAGGTAAATCGCATTCTCTCTCCCTGCAATTTTTACAGCTCGGACTTAGAAAACCCTGATTTCTCAAGCTGAACACTTCTGCGCCTGGAGATCGCGGCACCCACACGGAGTTCTCCAAGCAAAGCCGCGCAGGCAGAGGCACTTCCAGCCCTAAGGTACGAAGCGTAACGCGGGCTTCAGCCTAACGGCACAAGCCAAGCGTTCAAACCCCAAACCACATTGTAATCACGCTTATGATTTTACTTCAGGTTCGTTAGGGAAATTATATTCAATTAAAGGTTGCTTTCTTTGTGCGTCCCTTGACAAAATGGGCAAACTTTAACGTTGTTCCTTTAAGTAAATTAAAGGAATGTGAAAAGGGAGTTAAACTTTCTTAGAAATGTTTCATCATTCCTTGAACTATTCTCATCGTAATAACGCGATACGTAATAACGTGATGAACTAAATCCTACCCCGGTCAGCAAGTGGGCAGGACGGAGGACGCTGCAAGCAGTTATGGAGAGCGGGGTCAGGCTGGGGACAGTAAGTTTGCAGTTTTTTTTCTTACTTCCTTGCTATAAGCATTTTCCTGACTCTCACTTCCACGTTATTTTTTTTATCATCCTTCATTCCCTCACCACAAAACCATTTCACTGTGCCTTTCCACGTGGTCACGACGAAGGTATTTGCAGATAAAATAGGACTATTTAGTTAAGAATTCCCCGTTAAGACAAATTACGAACTGAAACATTTAAGACAATACACGCTGAGAAAGCACAATTTGTCTTTACTGCATTTTGAAATTAAATAACGTTAAGTAATGAAATCTGAGCGGATAAAACATCTGAACCACTGTGACTCCCTGTGCATACCAGCTAAGGATAACAGAGAAAACATATTTCAATTTTCGCTGACAGCTTCCTACCCATAATAAACACCTTTCAAAAGAGAAGTATCATCATTTGAAAGTGGCACAGTAAATAGTCTAGTGTGTATCATAATAATGTACAGCCTGCTGTGTATCCCACTATATAACGTACAACCTGGCCTACTCTGTCACACTTACTGTACCGTACGGCAGTACAGCCGCCTGCGTGTTACAATCGCGTAGGGGTAACCGACCCCGGTGACCAAATCTGACAGAAGGTGAGGGGGGTGGAGGGTACGTGGGAGGGGGGAGGCAGGAGCGAGGCAGCGGGATGTGGTGGCCGCGGGGACGTCCCGGGGAGCCGGGCTTTCACTCCAACCTGCCCAGCAGGGCTGGACCTCAAAGCCTCCCAGGAAAACTTAGCCTGGGCTCCACTTCTCCATTAGACAAGACAAACCCGTGACAGGATGTTTAGAAGTTGCTTAAACTGTCTGAGCAGGTTTTTCCAGCCGAAGGAAAAGAAGATTGTGGCTCAAGTGGCAGGTCACAAGGATTCAGGGCTGAAAACACAAATACTGACGGATAGAAGCCTTGTTAAATACATCAATATACACAACAGGTGATAAAACATCACCCCTCATGTTGATTTTAAAATCTGATTTTCCCCGCAGCATTTTCCTGGCTTTCTGGGTGCAGATTTTGGAAGTAACACGATGGGGTAAGCGACAGCGGCAGCGACGCTCGTGGAGAGCAGAGATGTCGCTCTCAAAGCACAGCGGCTCCAGCTGCTGAAGTAGCTGCTGAAGTCTGAAGCACCCAGGCGTCCTCTTGCCAAAAGCTCTCCAGCTTAGGGCTTGGAATTAAGGTTAAGCCGAGACCTGTGAAAACCACCAGATCAGAGAAGCAGACTTGCAAGTTTTGGGTGCTCTGCTCCGGGTGCCCCTTCCCACAGGCACGGCAAGATTGAGAAGCTCCCTGCCTCCTCACGCAGCACCCGCTGCTGTTCTTCGCACCACGTTTAAGAAAATTTCTGAGGTGGCTTAAAAAAATCAGGGTTGTTTTAGCAATGTTAATGGAATTCCCCTGTGAAACAAGCCCGGTTTCTTATTTTATACTTTGGCAGAGAGCCGACCCACAGATCTTTGATGTCTACAAAGCATCCAAAAGCCGCTGTCAACACCAGGATTAAAACTCGAATTTTCTGTATTCAGGCCTGCGCTTGATTTGTTGGCTGTTGTCACTAATAGGTTTCCCCCTAAAACTGGGATTTTTCTTCACCCGTGCAGCCTTCAGCACCAAGGTTTAAACCACCTCTCCGGAGAATGACAGACACTGTATTTGTGTATAAATTTTATTCTGAAAACAAAACCCAGCACATTGCTTTGACAAGACTATGCAAAATACAGAGTAAAATAAAATAAGAAAAAAAGAGGCACTATCTTTTTTTCTTCTTAGTCCGGGACCTGTCTCTGTGTGTCAAAGATGGAAGGATGCCTCACAAAATCAGGGAGTGAACAGGCTTCCATTCTAGGTTTATTGACATTTTTCTTTTTAAACATAAAACAGAATCTAGCAGGAAAATTCAGGCTTGGAGAGCTGCAGTCTCAGCTCAGCTTGTCCTCGGTTTATGCAGTAAGAGCGGGTCAGAACTTGGCTGGAATTGGGATTACAACTTTTTTTTTAAAAAAAACAAAGAAAAGTGACTACAATAAAGGAAGGAAGAACCTACACCAATCCCCGTTAAAGGGAGAAGTTTACCTCATTATTTCAAGTCTCCTTCCCAACTCCAGCTTGCCTTCCATTCACACCCCCCCAGTTTCTCCTTCGGCCTCTGCTGCTTGAACCTACCTCTTCTTGGGTGGATTGTGTCAGGCAGAAATCTCTATCGTTTGTACCCAGTTCGCTCTCTAGCTGTTCAACTTTTTATTTCTTAAATCAGAAAGGGCGTTTGTGACCAGCGCCTTGCTCTAACCCCACAGCCTGGCTATCAGCGCTGGGCCCTGTGGCCTCCTCACCAAAAGTCTCAAACCGATGAACCTGCCGCTGAGCTGCTGAACGCAACCCGCGGTTCCTCGCCCCTCCAGCTCTTTCAGCTCTTCTCTCCTAGCCTCAAACGTCACCGCTGCAGGAAGACGCTTACCTGATTCACTAACCTAGCCTTGTCGGGAAGCGCTTTAGCAGCATCCTTACTAGCACTAACACGCAGGACAGAAAGACGACCGTTTGTTATTAGCCTAAAATTCCTGGTCGAGCATAAAAACCAATCACAGGGCTATTTTCCCTTTTTGGTCTTCGCGGCTGCGGCGTTGTTGGTCTTGGCTTTCTTCTTTGCCGAGCCCTTGGTCTCCGGCTCTTTGCGCTTGGCTGAGGTGATGGAGCCCGTCACCTTGAAGAAGTCGTCCAGCCGGCCCTGCGTGCTGCCCTGCCGGCTCTTGCTCAGCCGCTTGACCCCGTTGCGGATCCGCTCTTCGTTGAACTGCTTCTCCCCGCACATGAACTGGACGAGCTGCTCTTCGTTCGGCTCGGTCCACTTCAGCTCAACAACGTCGGGGTTGACCACATCAGGCTCTAGAAAGAGCTTCTGGGCCTCTTTGTGCAACCAGTTCTCGGGCAGGGGGTACTTCTTGGTGTCTATCTGCTGAATGATCTTCTCGATGGTTTTGTGCTCCTTGATGAGCTCGATGGCACGCTTGGGCCCGATGCCGCGGATGCTCTCGCAGTAGTCACAGCCCAGGAGGATACAGAGATCCACAAACTGTTCCCAGGTCAGGTCTAGATCCTGCAGAATACGGTTCAGGTGAAACTCCTGGATGGGCAGCTTCTTCGTCTCGCTGGCAGTAAGATGCCGCATCAGTACGGGACTGCCGAAGGTCAGGCAATCCATATCTTCCGTGGCAGCTGCGTAGACCTTCCCAGCCTTCACCAAGGTCGCGCAGCTGGCTTCGGCCTCCCCCGGCGCCTCCACGTAGGGGATGCCCATCAGCGTTAGTAACTTCTTGCACTCGTCAGTGTGCTGCTGGGTCACCTTGACCAGCCTCTTGCTGTACTTCTCAATGTTGTTCTCCTCTCCGGCCTCCTGAGCCTCCTGCAGGTGTTTCTCGGCCTCAGCCCGGCGCTCAGTCCGCTTGGCCAGCTCCCCCGATTTCAGCTGCGGAGGTTTGCCGTCAAAGACGTAAACCGGCTTGATGCCGTTCTCCACCATGCGGATGGTCCGGTAGAACATGCCCATCAGGTGGCTCGTGGTCTCGCCCTCCTCGTTCTGAAGGACTTCGGCTCCCTGCCGCACGGCGATCAGGAACTGGTAGATGCTCATGGAGGCATCTATAGCGACCTTCCGGCCGAAGTAAGACTTGATGTCGTTCTCCCGGATGGCGCCAGGAGCCACGTCGGCAATGAGCTTGGCCAGGCCATGGATTCCCATCCTGGCGAACAGAAAAGGGGACGTTGGGATCAGCCTCTGCACACACACACACACACACACGGTGCTGGGGGGAGCTGGGGGTTAACTGCTGGGCTGTGGGGGTTCTGTACCACCTCAGGAGGGGGGACCAGGCCGCTGCTTCCCCTGCAAACCATTACCCGATGGGCTGCGGCCTCCACTGGCTGCCACTGCCCCGCTTCCAGCCTCAGCCTCCCTCAGCCCACCGTTATCCCCCTACCCACCATTACGCCCCCACCTCAGCCTCCCTAGGCCCATTGTTACCCCGCTTCCTACCTCAGCCTCTCCCAGCCCGGCCCCTCTCCCCATCACGCCTCACCCTCCCCCAGTCCCACCATTATAACCATCCAGGCCCCATTACCCCCCCGTTCCCACCTCCCTGTTTTCCGGCTCCACCATTACCCCCCTATCTATTACTTCTCCCCAGGCCCGCCCTTAACGCCCCTTCCCGCTTCCCACTCCCCCAGCACGCCATTACCTGCCCCCCCTTCCTGCCTCGGCCGTTCCCACCCTCCCTCAGTGCCCGCCGTTATCCTCCTCTTCTAATCACAGCCTCCCNCCCCCCCGGGCTCGCCTCAGTCCCCCCCAGCCGCCATTACCCGCCTCGGGCCCGCCTCAGCCTCTCCAGCCGCCATTACCCCGCAGCTCGCTCCCGCGCTCTGCCGCAATGCCCGCCGGGAACCGGCAGAGCCAATAGCGAGCGGCTCCCACTCGCCCCGCCCACCCATCCCGGCATGCCCCGCTCCAGTTCCCCCTTCCGCTTCCGGCGGGGAGGGCGGGCAGCGGCGGGAGCGGAGGCGACGTGTCGGAGCGGAGCGGGAACCGGGACCTGGGACCTGGGCGACATGGTGTTGTCCGGGGGCGGCGGTCAGGGGCCAGGGGTCAGGGCCAGGGCCGCGGTCAGGGGCCGGGGAGCCGCCATCAGGGGGCCGGTCCTGGTCCAGGCCCAGCCCCGACCCGTCCCGTGCCCCGGCGGTGCCGCTCACCTTCGCCGTGTCCCCACAGGAGCTGGAGGCGATGAGCAGATACACCAGCCCGGTGAACCCGGCCGTTTTCCCGCACCTCACCGTGGTGCTGCTGGCCATCGGCATGTTCTTCACCGCCTGGTTCTTCGTGTATCCCCGGGCGGGGGGCGGAGGGGAGCGGGGGGGCCCTCACCTTGCTCTGCCTCCGTTATCGCCTTAACCCCCGGGCTGCAGCTACGAGGTGACTTCTACCAAGTACACGCGGGACATCTACAAGGAGCTGTTGATCTCGCTGGTGGCCTCGCTCTTCCTGGGCTTCGGCGTCCTCTTCCTGCTGCTGTGGGTCGGTATCTACGTCTGAGGCCCGGGCGGAGGAGCGCCGGTACCGCCTGGTGAATCCCCTGCGGCTGTAAGCTCCCCGAGCGCTGAACGCTGTGCTGGGCGGTCCGGGAAACGTGGTCCCGTGGCAGATGGTCTTTCCAAAAGCCACCTTTGCTCAGGGGCGAAGTTAGAATCATGGAATCACAGAANCATCCAGTTAGGACGCAGGAAAGGCTGAGCCCTCATCCCCGCAGCAGCCTGTGGGCTTAAGCACCGCGGTTGCTCCGAGCTGCCAAGCAGCCGTTGGGCAGCTTCGCTGGAAGTGCCGCTGCGCCCGTCTGTTCACCGTGGGCAGAACTGGCCCTCGTCCCCCTCTGAGGCAGCGAGGAACTGTGCGTGCTGGGCGCTGTCCTTCGCTCTGCGGCTTCTGTAGCAGCAGCGTCTGGCCCTGGTGCCGCCCTGGGAAGTGCTGTCTCACCGACCTCTTTCATCTCTTCTTTGGTTCTAGGTGGGAAGCCCTGCAGAAGCTCTTTTTGTATTTCTTTTATACTTCAACAACAAAGCCTGCCTCGAGCACGGCCTGTGCTCCCATCGAGTGACTTCTGCCAGCGCAACGAACCAAACCTGAATAAAACTGGCTCCATGATGCACCTGCCTTTGGACTCATGGTTTGTCTTTTAGATACTTTTTATCCACCTGGCTTTTCCAAACCACTTTGATATTGGCACAAGTGCCTTGGGATGGGCCCCGTGTTTATCACAGATTTCCACGGCTGTGTGTACCCAGAAGCGTTTCGGGGCCACCTTCTTCCCTAGCGCAGCTGGACCCTAGAAAATAAGTGCTTCCTGCTTCTTCCTAAGCCTGCTTTTATATCCCTCTACCTCATTACCATCGCGTCCCCTCTTTCTGGAAGGCTGTGCCCATCCTCATCCCGAGCCAGCGGCTTTGTGGCTCGGCTGCGCTCGTGGCCCCTCGCAAAGCGGAGGGGGGCAGGGACCGCTCCGAGGGGCCAGCGCGCGCTGGGGACCTCCTGCGCTAGAAACGGAGCGGATGGGAACGGCCGGTCCCGCTCTGCGGCCGGGCTCCGCGCTCCTGAGGCGCGGGGAGGGCGGCAGCGGCTGGGCGGACGTGGCGTTGGGCCGGGGTGAAGCAGCGCTGGCAGAACGGTCGCTGGCCGGGGCTCCCAGGTGACGCGGCGCTGTGGCTCCTTGGACGCAAAGCAAGGAGGACGCTTGTCCCGTGGGCACCACGGTGGGTGACACAGGCCGAGTTTGTGGGAAATGAGGTTTTGGGAGGAATGCTTGAGAAGAACAGCACAGAATAATCTTGTAGCTGGATGTGCCCTTAGTTAAGTAATGAATTAACTGCCTTGCCTCAAAGGAGTTTATTTAAGGCACGCGTAACTGTATTTTTATAGGTGGCTTTGAATTTGTAGCCCAGCTTTCAAAGCAATTAGATTTCAAAATCAGAAATTCAGCAGGTAGCTTACAGGTTTAAGCTGTTTGGGGAGGAAGCTTTCCCTCTGCGGATGCTCTCCGATGGCTCCGGATCTGGCCCTGCCCTCTGAGGCGCGAGCAACGAGAGCTCTTTTTTATACCCGCTCAAAAGCACGCGCCGTAGCAGCGAGCAGCCACAGGCTGGGGCTGCCCTCGCCCTCACCCGTGCAGGGGCACGTCTGGAAACTCCGACGGATTAATGCCACGAGGCTTCCTCAGCCTCCTGGGAAGCAGTTTTGCAGCTGCTGAACTGGAAGCCGGTTATTTCACAGCAAGGGAGGAATGCGCCAGGAGCCGTCCTTGGATACAAAGCAGTATTTATATATTTATTTATATGGGCGTATTTACCTCCAGCATAAAACAAAGTCTAAATAAGCCAAACAAAAAAGTGGGGAATCCGGAGACTCAGCACTCAAATTCAGCAAAATATAAATATAAATCAGAAAGAAAGGAGGGAAACCACGCTTGTTCCCCACAAATAAAAACCGATAATCAATAATACCTGCTAAAAATGCAACTCTACAAACTTGCTGGCAATATACAGTGATTAAAGCTGTGACAGCAACATTTAAACCAAACAAATTAGTGCTTTACTTGTTTTTTTTCTTAACTCTTGCAGTGGTGGCAGAGTCTCTATTTACAGGCTTTAAGCTCTAACAGTAGGACAGAATGTTTGTGAATTTGCTTTTGAAACAAACTCCAAAATAGCCAAACTTTGGCAAGTGGCCTCGTTTCCGCACTTGTCTTCCTTCCTGCCAAGAATGTCTAGAGAGATGAAGCGTCTGGTTTCCAGCGGAAAGAGAGGGTTTTCCCCAAGCTGTACGGCTGGAGACGTCGGCTCAGAGCTCCCTCCGTCTCCTGCAGGGAAGGGCCTGATTGTTAACTCTCTCGTTACTGATTGGGGCTGGGGAACACATCTGCAGTTAGGGCAGAGACACCTTCTGGGGGGGAGTCTATGCAAGCAGCTCTTTCCGCAGGCTTAGAAGCAATCCTGTGACCTTTTAGTAATTACAGAACCCTTTTGAGCTCGTTTCTGCCTTGCTGTGCAGCGGCTGGTGGAACTGGCATAGGCTTTGTGATATACTTTAAAAGATATTGTTGCGATATAAGATGCTAAAAACTGCATTCTGAATCCCTCCCCTCTTTTGGTGCCAGGGATTGCTGTCTGCCCGGCGCCGCGCTGCTGTGAAACGGCCGTACGTGGGCAGGGCCGGCCTTTGCGCTTCAGGTGTTGCCTCATCTCAGTTCTTAAGCTAACCGGCCACCGTTTTTGAGGCACGCAGCATTTTACGCACGTGTGGGAAACCACTGTTCCCTCGTGCGGTCCTGTTAGCAGGAGAAGGCACTAGAGAGGTTCCCGTAGCCCTTAGGCACTTGGTTTGCCAGGGACCCTCGTAAACCCCGTGGCGAAGCGTCGCAGGGACCCCCGAGAGACTCCATCTCCTCTTGGGCCACCACGTTTCTAGTGATTGATTGATTCCTCCCCTGGGGAGTGGCTTTCCCTGCAGCGGGTGAGATGTTCTTGTGGGTCTTGGCTGACCTCAGCCAGGGCCACCAGCGAGGGGGCGGATGGGTGGTGGTGATTGCAGGCGGTGCTTTCAGCTCTGGCCCTCGCAACACCGCTCGTTACCTCTTCAGGGGCTAAACGAGCGCGCAGGCATTTAGCCCAGCTCGACAACACAAGGGGAAACAGCAGGTCTGAGAAAGCTGCCTCTCAGCTGAGCAGACATCGAAGAGCACGTGGCATCACTCACCTGAATAAGGACCTGCTGATTGCCAAGTGGAGAATAAAAGCTGCCAAGAAAGTAACTTCCCACTTTAAGGCCAAGCAAAAAAAGCTGAGGGCAGGTGGAGGGAAGAGCACTCAGCGGCCTCTCCGGAGAGCTACATCGGAGGGTTTCCTTCCCAGTTGCAGGGAGAAACAGAGAATCCTGCTGAGCGTGGAGCTGACCTGCTCGCGGGGAGGTACTCCAAGCCGTGGGACCTCTTGTTTTCCCGCTGAGCTCCCCAAAGTCGGGTAATCCCCTGGCTTCGCTCCGGCTTGGCTGCCCGGCATTCCCTGCTCACGCACTGGTTCCTGCCTGCCCAGCGCATTTTAGGAACTGGAGAGCATCACCAATGTATAGTTAAGTGTTTGCTGCCTGTAGGCGTGCAGTGGGAGTGCAGACCCGACCTTGGAACCGCCCTACAAATAAAAAGCCAGGTCCTGTGGCGGCAGAGACGCCAACTCCTAGCGAGGTCGCAAGGAATTGCAGGGCTGTGGCTGCTTTGCTGGGACAAGCTCAGAAAGAAACGTCTTTGCAGGTGAGAGGAGATAAAACCGCTCCCCAGGCTGGGGAGAGAAGGCCGCGGAGGGTCCCACGAGATGTGCGCAGGAATTTATCTCGGGATAAAAAAAAAACGTCTTTGCAGCTTGTTTCTCCGGAGCGGCAGAGCCAGCCACGCGCTCCTCGGTGCTGGCGAAGGGATTGCTGCGTCTCTCTCCGCTGAAAGCAACAAAATGCGGCAGCCAGAGCCTGACGTTTGGTTCGAGTGGCCTCCGTCCGGTGACGGGGCTGCAGGGGGCAAGGTGCTCTTCTCTGCAGCCAGCTTTAGAGCGCGTCAGCACTGGGGAGTGGCGGTTCCCCCTCGCCGCCCTTCCCCAGCGGCGCCTGCTGTTTCCTTAGAGAAACGCATCTCGGACATAAGAACCCGGCGGTGGCTCAGCCTCCAGGAACGCAGGCGTCTCCTTTTTAGCAAGAGGTGCTGGAGCAGGACGGGGAGGAGGACGCGCGCGCTGGTCGGTCGGTCTGACGTGTCCCAGCACCGCTGCAGCAGTCAAGGGTTAACGTGGAGCTTAGCGGTGGCCCCCCTTTGGTTTCCTATGCGAGACACACGTGGCTTAACAGGGACAGAATTAAGAGACCCATTTTTATACGGCTTAAAAAAAAAAAAAAATTCAGTAGTTTAGCAAGTTAAGAACTTGTAACAGTAAAATACCCAAAATACACTCAACATAACTGCTTTCTGAGAACAGTGACAGCAAGGGCCCACAGTCGCTGCCGTTCTCTGTTTTGTGGGAGAGGATCAGCCTCTTCAGTGCCTGGCAGAGACCCGTTAGCCAGGGGGTGCAGTGAAGCCACGTCCCACGTCCCCAGCGACTCGGCCTTGCTCTGCAGGGCGCAGCGGGCTTTGCCAGTGGTCTCTCTCCTGCACATCTGGGCAGAGGTGGCTGTGTTGGCTTGAGAGCCGACCAGGCAGCTCCACACACACAGCGAGAGGCCGCACGCTGCTGCCAAATGAAAAACAAATGGGTCCCAGGACACTTAATGCAGGTGACTCACGGTCATTTTTCTCCCATGGGTTGATGGCAAGTGTCCCCACACGCGGTTTGGCCTGGGCACAGCCTCAGCAGCATCTTTAGTGGGGTTCTTGAGTTTATCCAGCCAGACCTGGATACGGTGAAAGTTAAGAGTACAGCGAGGAGGGGGACAGACAGGGCTAACGTTGAAGCTGCGCCTTCTCTTGTTGTCCACGGAGGACGGTCCGTTCGCGGGGTGCTGGGGTCTCCGGGGGTCTGTGGAGTGGGGCTGCGGGGGATGGCCCTGGGCCAACTAGAAGGAACAGCAACTCCAGTGTACGACTTCCAGTACGTCCAGGCACAGCCTTCCTTTCCAGGCCAAACACCAGCGTTTCGCTCTTGGAAAGGGCTCCAGTGTTGAGCAATTCCAGTGTTGTGAAGAACTGATGTGGCACATCTGGGATCACTGGGCCAGTACAGGGTGGAACTCCCATCCGCGCTCTGGGATGTGGCAGACCCGTCCACATTCAGTCCAGTGTCATGCTTTCAAATCCAGTGTTGCAAGGGCAGGGAGAAGTGACGGAGGACGCAAGCGTCCCCATAAGGGAAGGAGAGAAATGTTTGGGGCGGCGGGGGATGGTGGGAGTCGGTGCGAGGTGAGCCCAGGAGATCCCACAGGGCTGGTTGTGTTTCTGTGGCTTAGGTCCCGTGTTCTGCGTGTGCTGCGCTTCAGCGCCTGCCCCACCAGCCACGACCAAACCAGCTCCACGCCCCACGCAGGAGACGGGGGGTAAGGTGGGGCTGGGGGCTAGCGGAGGAGGGTGTACAAGAGTCTCCCCAGTGTCACCAGTCCCCCTCCTCTCTCCAACCAGAGGGCACTGGTGCTGCCAGGACTCAGTCACAGAGCCAGTAAAACTGAAAATAATAGTCAGTGAAAAGGTGTCCCATCTGCTCGGGGGCAGTGCTGCAGTTGGCTCGGCCCTGTGAGAGAGCGAGAGAAAAACGCTTATAGACAGGGGTAGGACACGTGCTCTGAGGGGGGAACTGTGCGTGAATTATGTGCTGGGGCAGAGAAAAATCATACTCCCACCACCCCCGTAACTGTAGAAGGCAACAGACACGATGGGAAGGGCTGTGGGAGGCTCGCAGTGCAATGTGGCCACGAAACCTGCCACGGTCCCGTTGCTCTCCTTCCGCTCAGCCCCAAGAGGGGGGACAAAAGGGAAGACAAAGCAGCTGCTGGTACTCACAGGCTGTGCTACTCTGAAGTGGTAGGTAAACTCCCGGAAAGACATCATCACGAGAGGCCAGCGGTGCGTTGTTTCCTGGGGAAGAAACCAGAATAGTTAGGAGGAGATCGGGGCTGAGCATCGGGGATGTTCTCCCAGACTGGCAAGGAACTTGGCGAGCCTGCGCTGTCGANTTACAGACACCTCCCTGTTGGGGCTGCAGGGGCGTCCGAGGGTCACTGACGTTAGATAGTGCAGAGTACGGCTGTGTTTGAGCACCAATTCCCTCCAGCAACTCCTGTGCTGCCCTAGCCAGGCTGCTGTAGCCCCTTCTGGAGGGATCGGTGGTGTGCTGGGATGACACAACGCCTGTGGATTTTGTGAGCCGTACCCTCCCCTCCCTCCTTACCTGCGCGTCTGTGGCATCGGTGGAGCTGTTCGTGCTCGCAGCGTCCTGGCAGGGGTCACTGGAGACAAGGCCACAAAGGGAGACGGACACAGCGGAGGAGGAGCTGGGGAGACAAGACACAGTAAGACCCTGCTGTCTCTTCCCCCGCTCAGGCCGGAGGCACCATGGCCACGGGGCACAGTATCCGGCTGACTTCAGGGGTACCGAAACACCTACGAGGTGAGCCCTGTCCACTCACTTCATCTCCAGGGTCAGGTTGGTGTTCACTGCTGTGAGCTGGCTGACAGGGACGCGGTAGGAGAAGTTTCCAGTCCTGGGGACACAGAGAGAGCATTAGACCTCACCGCAGCATTTCAGGTGGCTGTGAGATGGCCAGGACGGGACCCAAAGTCTCAGACTTCAGAGGGGAAGGCTTCCCAGGCTAGTTCCCAAGGACAAGCTCATCACCAAACGCAATCTTCCTGCACTCGGGGAAGGACTCGGAGCCCCGGCTCCTCTGTGCAAGGAGCAGCATGGGGTGACGGCAAAAAACGACCCAAGGCTCCAGGAGCTGCCCTGGAGCTCCTGCTGCTTCCCCCGGAGCTCCCACGGTGCTGCTGCCACCAAAGTGCTGGCAGCCCGCCTGGCCTCGCTCACCTGCACGCGTCGGCGGCTGCGCAGTACTGGGACTGGATGGCCATATTGATCTCCACGATCCGGACGGAGTGCAGCACTGGGCTTGGCCCTGCGGGGGGGAGAACAGGCTATTTAGGAAGAGCAAAGGGATGGCGGCTGGGGCACCCGGAGCGAGAAGGGCTGGAAGGGACGCCTGGCACTGAGACCACCTTTCCTCATCACCCTGTCATCTGAGAGGGGGCTCAGATTGCTGCAAGACTGCGCTAACACCACGTCCAGCCACGGAGAGGCAGGAGAAAGGACATTAGGAAAAAATTCTTTCCTGCAAGAGTGGTCAGGCCTTGGCACAGGCTGCCCAGGGCAGTGGTGGGGTCCCCATCCCTGGAGGGATTTAAAAGACGTGTAGATAAGGCGCTTGGGGACATGGTTTAGTGGCCATGGGGGGGTTGGGTTGACGGTTGGACTTGATGATCTTGGAGGTCTTTTCCAACCTCAGTGATTCTGTGATTCTATGATTCTATGAGAAGGGGTGCCCCAGACTATGCCAACGCCTGGTCATCGACACTCCTTTCTCTCTGCTGCCAGCATGTCCTAATCTGTGCCTATCTTCCTCTAGACCTGATTTAGAAATGGCTGAGCAAGCTGAGATGGGGGTAAGAACGGAGATGTCGGTACGGCAGCCTCAGAGGGGAACTAGCAACTGGCTAATATGGCCAGAAAGCGTAGGGCAGCGTGGGGGAGGAAGGGCAGGGCTGCAGGTTGAATCTGGCTGCGCTGGGAGAGCTGGGAGCAAACAAGCTGCAGGATGGGGACACAGTGAGAACTGTGCAGGGCAAATGAGATCCAGTTGGTTGAGGATACCCCAAGGAGAGAACCCAGGACCACGGTGCCGCTGCAGGGAGGGAAGAAGATAGGATCCACTTACCATCCGTGCCGGGATCCTCCGTGCGGGGCCACTCGCTCACCGGCTGCTTGATGCTGCGCTGCTGCCGGGCCTGCCCCAGCGGGGAGTTGCTGCGGGAGAGCGAGAGGTTGGAGATGTACTTGGATTTGCCCTGGATGTGGGTGAAGGGGGAGGAGGGGCTGGCATTGGGGCTGCCGAAGCTCTGAGACCTGTCAGGCGTCTTTGGCCACTTGGCGTAGGAGGTCGCTTTCCCAGTGATGCCCCTGGATTTGGCTTTGATATTTGTCACTGGTAGGAGCGAGGTCTGACTTTGGTCTGCGAAGAGAAGGGAGAGAAAGCTTGTGCTGAGAGGTGGAGGGGCTGGCAGCACTCCCGACCTCCGGGACCAGTGCAGAGAGAACAGCTACCAGCTCTGGGTTTGTCCTGTCCCCATGTCACCTCCCGTATTACCCCGCTGTGAGCAGCTGAGGCTTCCCAGCCTGAAGGGGCCGGCGGGACCCTCGCAGCAAAGGGACGCTAGCGCAGTCTGTGGGGACGAAGCAGGGGCACAGCCCGCCGCTCGGGTAAGGCACGGTGTTTAAGGCAGGGTTAAGGCATGACTCCAGGAGTGTTACGGCTCTGCAGTGACTGCCTGAGGTGCTGTTCCTCCTGCAATAGTTACCGGTGATGGAGCAGGCGAGCTTGCAAAAGCCCTGCTGGGGCAGCCCGGAGGCAGCACGCCTCCTGGCCTCTCAAAACCCTGCTCAAAGCAAAGAAAAGGAGGTCAGACTGCAAGGTACGGCTGCTCGCGCAGGCTGGCCAGCCCGGCGTAGCCTCTCAGGACCTTGTGCTGGCAAAGCAGGAGCTCCGAAGACCTTCCAGTCCCCACTTACCCCTGGCAGCATCATCACGGATGTCTGAACCACGCCACAAGGGCAGCGAAGGCTGTTGAGCCTGGCAGTCCCGCTTTGCCCCGCAGCTGCCTGCTGGGGCAGGTCTCAGCCCAGGCGGTGGGTGTGGAGGAAAGCGGGCACGTTTTGAAGGGCAGGCTGCACGTCTTTTCGTAACGTGCAGAGGTAGGACAGGAGGTGAGAGCGGGCTGGGGATAGGAGGTGATGCAATGGTGGGACAGACACACCTCGGCGTTGTTCCAGCACCTCCTGGGTGCCTGGGCTGGTACTTACCTGTCCGGTTAGTGGCATGAGTGGGGCTGGTCTCAGAGAGGGCGATAGAGGAGACATTGGTGGGAGCAGCAGAGCAGCAGATGGAGAAACACGGCGGGCTGAAGCAGGCTAGCACGCTGTGACCAGGTAAGCCGAAGTTAAGCGCGTCCTCTGTGACTGCAGGGGAAACGGCAGGGACACATGGAGTAAGTCAAGGGGAGAGGCATCTAACAGGAGCAGCACCAAGTGCCCCAGCATCCCTTCCACAAAACCAGAGCCCCAGGACCTCCCAGCGTGGAGACAGCACAGTGCCAGCAAAGCCCCTGGCACGGAGGAGCAGCCACGTACTTCGCCCTGCACCACAACCCATCATCGTGTGCGTCTGCCAGGCCCTCTGCGACCTACCGTGGTGCGTGGGGGTCCTGCCGCTGGCTCTGTCCGACGCAGCTGTGGATCGCACCATCTGCGTTTTATCGAAGTTCTGGCTTGACCTGAAACGTAGGAAAATATGGTGAAGACCTCTCCCGTGGGGACAACGGTGTCACTTGTACATGAAGAGAGAAGCGGCTATAGCAGTGAGGGGGGCGATGGGAGCAGGTACACGGAGCAAGAGCAGACGTGGAGAGCGCAAGGGTGAGGAGGAGTACAGACTGGAGTGATCTGGGAAAGGAAAGGCAGGAGAGAGGCAGGCAAGCCACGAAGACAGCAAGGAGAGCTAGGAAATGCCACAGCAGACCATGTGGCAGTCCCACGGCTGGCAGGGACAAGTCCCAGCTGGTTCAGAGGACACCAGCAATGCTCCCTCGATGCTCACTGTGCAACAGGGTGTACTCAGTGGACTTGATTTCCAACAGTGATCTCCGGGGTGGATTTATGTGCTCGGGTCCCAACACGTTAGGCCATAACGGGCTCCAAGCACTCACCTTTCCCTAAGGGAGGTGCCCCTTATCTCTCGGAGACAGACTGTTCCTCATCTTGTTTTTTAGAAACACATAGAATCCCACCCAGATTCATCCCACGTGATTTCAGGTGTTTCACTGAAGCTACCAAGACCTGAGCTGAGGACACCACAGGCATCTCCCGAGGGTGAAGCAGATGTGAAAGGGGAGGAACCGCTGCCTCGTGCTGTTTTCTCCCATGTCTGTACAAGAAGTCCAGAGCAACACCACTTCTGGGCACCAGCTACCGCCTACAGAGATATGGGATAAACCAAGGCTCTTGCCTTCACACACTGTAGCTGCCCACTCAGCAGAAATTTTTACTGAGCTCCTGACAAAGATGTTCAAGATTTTACCTGTCCAGACCCTGCCCAGGCACAGGAGCAGTTCAGTTTTATCCGACCCACGTTTTGCTTGTCCTGTACCCATGTCTTGCCTGTCCCCTCAGCATTGCTGAAGGTTTCTCAAAGCTGAATGGAGCTTTCGCTCATTTAGAGAAATCAAAATACCACTTTGTCACATGCAAGACTTATCTTATTACACGTATTTCTTTTTCTGGTGAAAGGAGAGGCAATGCCAGTCTCCTGGAGGGAATGTGGGCACCAGCCTCTGGCACTAACCTTCATCCCAGCCAAAAACCTACCCCTGTCCCTCATGTTCCTCCGCTGCCTCATCAAGACTTCCCATGCGTGGCTTTATCTTGCATCCCACAAGCAATTACTTTTTTAATAGCTTCCTGTGAAGCACTCTGATGTGGGGTTCTTAAAAGAACAAATTAATTGTGCCTTCCACTGCTCTATGCAGTGTTTTGTTCAAAGGGTGCTGACAGACAGGTAGGGCCCGTTTTCCTTTTCAGGGAAGTATTTTGCAGCAGCCCTGCAGATCCCATTAACTGAGGTGCTTTACAGGTCTGTACCTAATTGGACATCAGGAAAAAATTCTTCACTGACAGAGTGGCCAGGCCTTGGCCCAGGCTGCCCAGGGCCGGGGTGGAGTCCCCATCCCTGGAGGGATTTAAAAGACGTGGAGATGAGGCGCTTGGGGACACGGTTTAGTGGCCATGGGGGGGCTGGGTTGACGGTTGGACTCGATGACCTTAGAGGTCTTTTCCAACCTCAGTGATTCTGTGATTCTATGATTCTAATGAGTAACTCAGCCAGCTTTCCCTGTGTCAGTACCTTTCCAAACATTCCTAGCGGTGATGGCTCATAAAAAGAAATAATTTAGGGTTTTTTTCTGTCCTTCTTTTGCACAGTAAGCTGTCCTGACCTTGAGAGTGACTCTCCACAATAAAGCCACTCACATATGAAGAGAGGGTAGTAACAGCTTTTTGGCTAATTCTTCAAAGTCTTCATCCTTTCTACATACTCCCTCCGCTCCTTTCAAACTGCCGGCTCCTGCTCTACCTGTAGTATGTAATTTCTTTATTTAGCCTTTGATTAATTGGTTCTTCAATTTCCTAATCCTAATTTCCCCTTCCTGACGGGGTCCATAATCCTTCCTCCTGGAATCCCACTTGCTGAAGTATAGTCATATCCCTTTCTTTGCTTTTGTTTTTGCTTAAGATTCTTGGTCTTCTGTGGTGCAGATGGAAGAAAGAGGAGGAATTGAGAGAAGGGATGCAGTAATTAAATAACAGTATAATGAAACAGTAACATACCGTGGACACAGAGCGACCGGGACCCCAGGACCCCTGTGCCGAAAGAGGGCCAGGAGACAGGCAGTGGGCACAGCAAAAGAGCTACAGGACAGTGAGGGGAGATGGGAAGAAAAGGCAGGTCGGTAGAAGATGAGGAGGACGAGGGAATGAAAGAGGGTATGGAAGATAATGGAAATGAAAAGACAAGCATGGGAAAATTAAAGACAAAGTGGAAAGAAAATGGGTTGGATGAGAGATGTAACCAAAACAGGAGGGAGAGAAATAGGACAGGGAGAAGAGAGAGAGAAAAAGAGACTCATTATCTGGTAACGCCAGCTCCCGAAGGAGTGAAGTGCGTCAAATCTGAACGCCCAGCACAGGCTGCCCGTGGGCACGCTTGCCGGGCTGGGGCCGTTCCCTCAATGCACTAAGGACACCGTTTGCAGAGGAAAACTCTTGCCTCGTACAGACTGGTCCAGCCCCACTGCAATCAGGGGACGATGCTGGTTTAGTCCAGCTGAAGAGGCATCCAAAGAACATTCAGACTGACCACAAGTGGATACGTGAGCAGCCAAACAGCAGAGTATTTTCTTTTTCTTCTCTGTTCCTCATTTCTTGCTCCAGATAATTTAACTGACATCAGACTCGGATGTGTGGATGAGATTGGTTGGCTTTACAGCTCGACTCACTGGAACTGTGCTCAATAACCCCACAGCAGCTGCTTTTTGTGCTTCAGGCTCCCCCGGTCACCACATTCCTCCCACAGAGCCCAGAAGCACCTACCCATCGATATCCACAAGGTCCTCTTCGCTGCGCAAGCTCAGCACGTAGAGCGTGGACATGGACACCACACTGGGAAGAAAGAGAGGGGTACAGGCTGAGGACGGGCGTGGGGCAAGGGACACGTCACGGGCCTGATCTGCTTCCAAGGGATTCCAGCCCATGAAAGGAGCCGTACGTCCTCGCTACACACCCCACGGATGGCGTGGGCCAAACCGATGAGCTGGAGAGAGACAGTGGAGAAGCGGCAGCCCGGGTGTGCGGTCTCACCTGAACGCCATGATGATGACCAGGGCGATGATGGTGCCTTGCAGGAAGCGCTGGCTGATGCAGGCCTGTTCCGGGACAACTGACGGTGACTGCAGGAGGAAAAAAGATCAGCTCAGGACTCCTTATTGCTCTGGTCCTCGCACAGATCCCACCCAGCCCACGCCAAGCTCCCCCGCAAGCCCTGAACCCCCTCAGCGCAGAAGCCATATAACGTCTTAGAATCATAGAATCACAGAATCCCTAAGGTTGGAAAAGACCTCTAAGGTCATCGAGTCCAACTGTCAACCCAACCCCCCCATGGCCACGGACAAAAAGGAAGGAGAGATGATGGAAACAGGGGCAGACGGGGTCTCGTCCTCTGCAGCATGTGTAAGAAAACACACGAGGACCATGCAGACGACCGTTCTTAGACAGGCCACCTTCCCGCGCACAGCGTTGCTCCTTTGGGAGCAGCCCCTTACCTTGCTGGCTATTTTGTGGGGCCTCTTTTTGTGGGGCACGCTTCCCGCACGGCTGAACTGGCTTCCCGTTTGGCTGCAAGGAGAAAGGAGGAATGGAGCTGAGCTGTGCAGGGACAGCACGCGAAGCGATTCCCAGGCAAAAATGTGATTCTCTGGTAGGGGAGAAATCTCCGTGTGGCACAATAGTCACAAACCCTCGTCACTTCATCTTCATCTGCTCGGGTTAGGTGCTGTGCTGGTCCATCACCCAGAGAGCCTGAATTCTGCCCCAAAACCTGACCAGGGTCAGTATGACAATTTTGGAAGCATGAGAAACTCTTTGCCCTGAGAAAGCCACTCATTTACTCTAGGGAAACGTGGAGATAATTTCATACCGGGGTTTTTTGGGCTGGTCTGAGAGCAGGAAGTTGGTACGTGTATGCCAGTCCTGTCTCACTAATCTCAGCTCCTACCCCAGGCCTAACGACAACTGCCAACACCCCACCACTCCTCCCCATCTCCCCTTTCCCAAACCGAGCTGTCACTCAGGGCTGCCTGGGCTCAAAAGGAGACATCCCCCCTGGCTCCCGTGCCCTCAGCACGCCCGTACCTGAATGCCCCAGAGCTCACGGTTGACTTCATGCTGTCCAGCCGCTTCAGCTTGGCCAGCTTGTGACTCCACCTCTCCAGCTCGTCGATGCGGGTCTCCAGGTTGTCTGTCAGTTTGCACAGCTCCTTCACGGCTCCCACGTTCTCCATGAAGATGCGCTCCTACCAGGGAAGAGGTCGGCGCTTCGAGTGGCCTGGCACGTGGAGGCACTCCTGCTCCCATGGATCCGGCTGCCCTGACTGCTCTCCCATGCCCTGCCCCGGGGAAAGGCTACACAACCCCCAGCTCTGGGGGTAGGGAGTCATCCAACACGGCACATCTACATCTCTACAACCCCTGGATGCAAGAACAAGAGGGGTCCTCTTCAACCCCCCCATGGCCACTAAACCATGTCCCCAAGCGCCTCATCTACACGTCTTTTAAATCCCTCCAGGGATGGGGACTCCACCACTGCCCTGGGCAGCCTGTGCCAAGGCCTCAACACTCTTGCAGGAAAGAAATTTCTCCTCATGTCCAACCTAAACCTCCCCTGGCACAACTTGAGGCCGTTTCCTCTCGTCCTATCGCTGTTACTTGGGAGAAGAGACCGACCCCCCCTCGCTCCAACCTCCCTTCAGGCAGTTGCAGAGCGCGATGAGGTCTCCCCTCAGCCTCCTCTTCTCCAGGCTGAACACCCCCAGTTCCCTCAGCCGCTCCCCATCAGACTTGTGCTCCAGGCCCTTCCCCAGCTCCGTTGCCCTTCTCTGGACACGCTCCAGCCCCTCCATGTCCTTCTTGTCGTGAGGGGCCCAAAACTGAACCCAGGATTCGAGGTGCGGCCTCCCCAGTGCCCAGTACAGGGGCACGATCCCCTCCCTGCTCCTGCTGGCCACACCAGTGCTGATACAGGCCAGGATGCCGTTGGCCTTCTTGGCCACCTGGGCACGCTGCCGGCTCGTGTTCAGCCGCTGTCGACCAGCCCCCCAGGTCCTTCTCCTCTGGGCACTTTCCAGCCGCTCTTCCCCAAGCCTGGAGCGGTGCCTGGGGTTGTTGTGGCCCAAGGGCAGGACCCGGCACTTGGCCTTGTTGAACCTCCTCCATTGGCCTCGGCCCATCGATCCAGCCTGTCCAGGTCCCTCTGCAGAGCCTCCTGCCCTCCAGCAGACCAACACTCCCGCCCAGCCTGGTGTCATCTGCAAACTGACTGAGGGAGCACTCGATGTGTGCTACGGGAGGCTGTCCCCTCGATGTGTGCTACGGGAGGCTGTCCCCTCGATGCCCAGAGCAGCAAACATGCTGCCACAGGTTACGGAGAGGTCAGGCAGCCAGTTGCTCTGGGTTATCTTGACATAACCACCTTATCTTATCTAGAAAGGAGAGATTATGACCGAGAGCCTCCCTACAGGAGCCTGCCAACAAGGAGCCCTTCCTGACAGAGATGCTGCCAACTTTCACCAACATCAGGCTAATTCCTCCCTGCTGATGTCTGCCCTCCACCCAGGGCTGCTCCTGACATCTGAAAGACCAGCCAGGTCTGAAACTCGTATGGGTGGTGTTGGCCTAGAAGCATTTCCCAGGCATCAGAGTTTCCCTCTTCCATTTCCAGCTCCACAACTCCCTCGAGCCAGGTTCAACAGCCTCCCTCTCCCTGCCCCTCCTGGCTGCCACCAACCTTGTTCACCACCAGGAAGTTCTCAAGGGTCTTCCCATTGGAAAAGACCAGGTCCCCGGTGTCCTTCACAGCTTCAGGGAGGATCTCCTTTACCTCCTGAGCAATGACGCCTGCATGGAAACAGCACAGTGGGTCAAGGTGGTCTCAGCAGGGCTCCTCCTGCCACAGCTCTTTCTCTGGCCCATGCAGTCGTTGGCAGGAACCCTGTTCACTGGGGACAACAAAAGGGTTGTCCTCCCCTCACCCCGGCCTGTGCAGGGCCAGGCAGAGCTCGCTGGAGGCCCCGTGGGCTGGGCAGCCCATACAGGCTCAGCAACAGAAGAGCAGAGGCTGTTCAGGCAAGGCTGGTTCCCCGATTACGTGGACAGGGGTATCTGCATCACCCCGCTGCGGTGTGTAGCTGTACCCCTGGAGAGAGGGGGTACTTGGAGAAGCCTTATCACGTAACTCTACAAGCCACCTGTGGGAAGTGCCATCTTCTCTCCTGCTCACTAACGAGGGAATTTCATTAGATGCCTAAACTTCAGGTGGTGAGAAGCCCCCGCTCTCCTACCCTGGGGGGCTGCTCCAGGGCAGAGCTGGGTACAGCTGCCGGGAAAGGCAGGGCAGTGCCGCTTGGCACCGGGAACAAAAATGCTGCTGTAGGTTGCAGAATGCGAGGTCCAGCGCTGCAGAGGCAAGCGGGTCACCGCGGTGTGACGCAGGGCCCATACCTGTCTCAGAGGTGTTGTCAATGCCCACCGTGGCCGCAAACTCGGGCTTGTAGTTGTAGTGTACTAGCCGCATACGGGAGATCCTCTTCAGCTGCTCTGTGGTGTCCACCTGGGACAGGACAGACACATGCAACAAAACAGCAACTCCTAAGCGGGGTTTTGCTTCTTAAGTTCCCATGACTCTGACTCCAAGCAGCAAATCCCGCTATGGCTCATGGTAATGCCTTTGTGAGACAGCCCTGAACCCTGCTCAGACCAGCCCTTAGGACAAACGGCATTTGCACTGGGGTTAATCTCCAGTTCTTGTCACTGGAGAAGTTCCTTGGGTAGCGAAGCCAGGAGGAGACCGAGTCCCATTGCACAACCAGGCTCAGGGCAGAGGCAGTTCTCATAAATATGGGACATGATGGTACCCAGCTTTTCTGGACAGGCACATCCAGCCGAGGGGACTTCAGAGCAGAGCTGAGCCTCTCACCCAGGCTCTGGCAAGCCCCAGTGCGCTCTCTGATGTATTCACCTGTTTTCAGGTTTGTAACTTCTGCATTTGCTAGTTCTGGCTAACAGTGGAAGAGTCAATATTCCCTACGAAACGGTGGACAGGGTGTTTGGGACAGACAGACTTCTAAGGCACTTTCCATCTGGTCAGGAGCTCAGGCTGCCCATAAGGACTATGTCAAAATCAGCAGCTGAAACAGGCTGACAAGGTCACTCGCACCTTCTGAGGTGCCTCTTCAGACCCCTGATCACCACAAACCTCGCCTGGTTTGCCTGGCTCTTACCTCCTGGATGTCCTCCTTCACTCGGACGTCTGAAGGGTGCATCAGTGAACCCATGACCTTCACATTGCCATGGACCACGAGAGCTTCATCGGGGCGGTCTGTGTTGATGCCAACCCGCCCGTGGTGAAAAACAGTATCAGGGAGCTGTGCCCGCTGCCAGAGCACATCGCTGTCGCTCTCAAACTGGCCGGGGTTGGAGGCCTGCGGAGAGACAGGAAAGCGGGGACTGAAAAGCAGCAGGGAGAGAAACGCTGCAGCGCTGCTGGGCAGAGGCACTCTGAGATGTGGAGAGAGCGAGGGTGTCAGGAGAGCCCCACAGCCCCAGCCCTCTCTGCACCTTGCAGAGGGACTGTATAAGAGGAGAGCCCACGGGCAACCGAGGGACATCAGAGAGCCCCGAGCAGTGTGCCGTCCCCACTAGCGAGGGTGGGAAACCGCTGCGAAACAAAGCTTGGCATAAGCAGAAGCACAGCAGTGTCCTTGCTCCGCAGAAGGGAAACGGGGACAGGGAAGATCTCAGCTGAAACTGGAGCATGTTCATCCAGGAACCCTGAGAAGCAGGAGGCGGCTTTTGGGATGACCAGTCCAGGTCGTGAGACGCTGGCACGGGTGCCTTCTCCAGCCCGCAGCACACCGAATTACAGCCCTAGGAAGACCTCGAGGCCGAGCTGTGGCAGCCCCAGCCTCACGGGAGGGACAGCAGGGAGTGGGACAGACAGGCAGGGCAGAGCCAGCAGAGGACACGCAAGGCCATGGAGGTGCGAGACGGAGCTTAGCAGCAGCACAAGGCAAAGTGGCAGGGGCAGGGATCCACTGCCAGCCCTGGGAACAGATCCCAGCCTGCCCTTACATTCATCTGCTGGCCCTGTCTAAGCCTCTCTCTGCAGGAACCAAGGCTGTGCCTGCTCTGCTCCTCTCCCTAAAGGAATATCCTTGCTCTTTTGAGCTGTCTGTTAGCTCAGCTATCAGAGCTGTTCCAACAACCCCAGCCAGAACCACACAGGACAGCAGGAGACCAAGTGACAGGCTGTTGCTCCTGGGTCCCAAATCCTGGCATTCTGCCCTGCTGCCGTGGTTCTGTGTCCCACTCGCAGGTTGAGACGGGGCAGTCCAGGCTGCCTGCAATTCCCTGCGGTTCTGTGCTGGAGAGCCTGGGAATGGTGCCCATCTCTTCCCGCTCCTCTGCATTTGAGCACTGCTGCCTTAGCACATGCAAAAGGGGCTGCCTGGGAAGGTGCCCAGTCTTCCTGCACCCGGAGGCCTTGTCCCTGCTGCAGAGTCTCAAAAACATGTTCCCTCGCTCCCAACAGCTCTACCCTGGACACTGGTCCAACCTTGGGAGAATGGGACACCTTCCCTCTCCTGCAACAGGTTCCTGCGTGCTCTGAGGCTGCTCTGACTAAGCAGGTGTGGAAAGGCTGGAGCCAGAACCCAGGCACGGACAGGGACAGCTACAAGCAAGGCAGTAAGAGTTTGGAGAAAGTGGGAAAGGGCTGGGTGGGGAAAGCACTGAAAAGCCAGAGGAAAGTAGGAGGATTGCCCAGGACATCCACAGGGCTGTGGGGCACCCATCGAGGCTCAGGGAGGAGAGAGGGACTTACTCTGACGATGATGCGCTCAGAGATGTGGGCTGCCAGCGTATAGTTCTGGTTCTGCGCGTGTGCCTGCAAGGCTACCACGAGCATGAAATACCTGCCAAGAGGGGAGAGAGGTCAGGGTGCCATCCCGCATCGGGAACTGCCGAGTCTGCTTCCCCTCTGGAGGCCGAGGCACCAAGCTGTCATGGTGGGCTTGGCACGTCCCCTCTCCTTGTCCTGTGGGGCACAGGCACTGTCCCCAACCCCTCATAGAGTGGGCGAGATGCTTCTTGTGGCCACAGCAGACAAGGACGGTCAATTCAAGACCTGTCCTTCCTCCAGCCACACTCCCCAACCCGGGGACGGGCACATCCACAGGTTTTGAGGGCTCAGAGCAGCTTGGAGAAGGCACCTGTGCTCCTCACCTCTGGTCTGGGTTGGGTTTGCCTTTCTTCCGCATGTTGTTGGCTGTGGTCTCGCTGAAGTGCAGCCGCCCCACGGTCACCTTGGTGACTTGCTCTGGAGGCAGGTTGACCCTGAGGAAAGAAAAACGGAGGAGCGAGTGAGGGCACATCGCTGGAGAGGAGGTTTTTTGGGGAATGGCCACCTCCTGGTCTGCTCCACCAAGGCAGGTCTATGAACTGGGCGCAGAGCAGAGCGGGCAATGTCAAGAGAGGAAAATTTTGCTGTAGGAAACAGAGGAGAAAACTGGAAAGCGTGACACCCCCAGTACTATGCTGAGCCCCTTTCCCACCCTCTCCTGTTATTGTTTATTCCCCGGTAGCAATTCCCCGCCGTGAACATACCCCCGGGAATACTCACGTGACAGGGTTGAAGGGCCGTTTGCTGCGGTCAGACTGCGACTGCTCTATATTGATCGACTGGTTCAAGGCCTCTAGCTGGAGAGAAAGAGTTGGGCATGTGACAAAGAGCAGAAAGCTGAGACCTTCCCTTTCCCACCCCCTTCTCCCCAGCCCCTGCGCAGGCCAGCTGTCTGCCCAGCCCTCCTACGACTCAGCACCACCCAGCTTGAGTGTGGTCATTGTCCAAGCATGGGTGCTTGGCATGGGTGCCTTGGCAGGGGGGCGGTTGAGGGTGACAGGGTCTTCCCAAAGTGCCTATATACCTCAAAGGTGAGTGAGAGGCAGCCCTGAAGACATGCAGGCAGTGACCGAGTCCGTCTTAGGACTCATATTTCAAGATCTGCCTTGTTTTGGCCTTCAGCACTCTCCTACACACTTCCCTACAACTCAGCACATGAAGATGCGGTGTTGCTTGATCCCAGCCGTCTGCCCAGCACCCCTTCTCCCTGCTGGATTCACTACTGGCCCTTAGCTCCCACTTGCCTTCACTCCGTGCAGCTTCAGGTAGAAGCACTCTAAGGGTTTCAGGCCCTCGGGAGTCTTCACATACTTGGGATCTCCAAGCATGCCGATGTAGACGGTGACCTGGAAGTGATTTTTCTTCTGGCAAACAAAGGCGTCATCACCCACTGAGAAGTTGAAGCCCTTGTCAGCATCTACGCGGTACGTGAGCATCGGGCTGTGGAGAATCATAGAANCGGGTGTTAGACCAGAGCCCTGTGCACACCAGGAGAGGCTCACGCTTGTGAGGGGAGGGATGAGCCACACACCCAGAAGCAGAGGGGTCCGTACGACATGGTACACGGCCACATCCCGGGGTGCGGATGCAGCTGAACCACCCCCCGGGGTGCGGGAAGGGACAGCTCACCTCCGTGTCCCACCACACATGAACACCTCAGACTGTGGAGACCACCTCTACCCCCACATACAGCCCCACAATAACCCTGAGGCACAGCAGGCGCGTGGCAGGGGAAGGAGGCTTGTGTTGGGGCAGAAGACGCTGTCCCCCCTGCCTTGCACTGACGCTGCTCTCGGGCGCTCGCAGGGCTGATCGGCGCAGGCAGGCACTGCCTGACATGAGCCCCGCGCCTCGCCGAAGCCCAGGCAGCAGCCCAGCCTGCTGTGCGGGGATGAGAGTCCAGAGAAGGGCCTTGAAGCGGCAAGCTTTGCCTTAGGTGGGTCTTCAACTGGAAAGGAATACGGTTCCCGTGACTAGGATTTGATGAGGATGCTGGGGCAACCACCCCTCTCTATGCTACACTATAGTACTAATACTAAAAACGTAGTATAATATGAGCCACAACGGGCTAGCATCTCCTTTCTGAGTGCTGCTCTTAAAAGTGCAGCTGCTTAGGCCTGGCTTAACACACGCTGGAGATTCCAAGCTCCACAGCCTGCCCAAAGCCTGGAGCAGAGCCCTGAATGCTGCTCAGGCAGACCTGGGGGGGGTCCCACACCTCCCCTCGTTTCACCCGTCGCATTCCCGACGTCACCTGCGCTGGCCCTGCTACCAGGCGGTACCGCCTGCGTGCCGGATTCCTGCCGAAATCACAACCACCTGCTCCGGCTGCTGCAAAAAGTTTCCAGCTCCCAGCGGGCAGGTCCAGAGGAGGAGGAGGGGGGCCCTGGCTGCCCGATGAACACACACCAGCTGGGGAAGTTTAATCTACATCTCCTTAATGGGCTGGTTACCATGGGAATGAGGGAAATATCTGGCCTTTGCAGCAAGTCCCCTTTCTCTCACCATCCAAAATCCCAGACCGGGGCTGGTGGGCCCCCGGGGCGCTGCCCGCCCGACGCAGGGGGGAAGGAGATGCCTCTCATCCCGCCTCCCCATCAAGCAGTTCTAGCAGAACACCAAAATCCCATTGTTTTTTGATTAAAGAACTATGGATGAGGTAAAGGGGAGCTCAGCCTAGGCTTTGACATCAGGCTTAAAAATTACGGAGCGCTCTTCCACAAAAGCAAACCACTTCTGCCTTCCACCTCCAGTTCTTAACACAGACAGACAGACACTGCCCAGAGCAATGGGAGGGGAGGCGGACAGACTGACAGCCACGGACGAGGCAGACGTCAGCAGACTCTGGGAAGCAGGAGATACAGAAAGGTCACTCTTGCTCCCCTGGTGTTCCTGGGCTGGCCGCCTCCTTTCTCCTGGGAAGAAAGCCACTCTCCCCCCACACACGCTTGAGGGGTTAACGTGGACGAAACCTGTGGGTATTTCCAGGCAGCCATGAATAATGCTGGGATGGCCACGAGCCACTGATTTTTTGCACCCGAGGGACCCGGGGCTGCCGTACCGTGCCCCGAACACAAACCAGACGGTGGGAGCAGAGCACTACCTTAGCCCAGAAGCACGAGAGGAATTCCCCTCCCCTCTCGCCCTCCCTCCCAACCTCAGCCCCGAATTCTCCGTCTGGTTCTTCTTGATGGGGAGCTTGCTGGCCCAAGCACCCGCTGCGCTCACCCCAGGGGTGCCGGAGCCCTTCCCGATGCTCTGCCTGCGTCTGCCCAGAACACCCGAGCACTCGCCACTCGCCCCACTGGTTTTTAATAGAGAAAGCAGAGGAGAGGGAGGGACTGACTGAACTTCCAAACCACGGGTGCTTCCGAAACATGCTCTGATTAACGTCACTCAAACTGATGGCTGCTAAACACGTGTCGAGAGAGGAGAGACAGTCAGGCTCTCCTTCCTCTCTCTTCTAGAAATGCCCGGTCCCTCCAGAGTCCCCTTCTCAGAGGCTGCCTTTCTCTGAGATTTCCCAACGGCTGTGGCTGGTGCGTCCCCCAAAGCAGGATCCCTGCGCTGGGGTAGATCAGAGGCAAGAAGCTGCTTTCCAGGTATCAGAGAGGCCGTGGACCTCCCCAGCCCTCTGCCTTCAGCCCATCACCTCCGGCCGAGCCCAAGGAGCTGCTCTCAGATGGCCGCCCCGCTGCAGACAGCGCACAGGGCAGGGTATCCCCCCCGGATCTCCTATTCCAGTGCTTTTTTACTCGCACGTGGTAAATCCCACCTGGGAGCAGCAAACCCACTCCCCCGCTGCCATGTGGTGTGGGGACATCACCGCCTGAGGCACCGTTAAGGACTCCGGTGACATAAAAAAACCATCCTCCCCTTCCTCTTAACCCACAGAGACCTTAGAGCCAGCAGCACCCTGGGCTGGCAGCGGGCCCCCCCCGCGACGTGCTCTCTGGACGGGCGGCTGCCGTCAACGGGGCGGTAGGAGAAGGAAGGGCAGGAGACCCCGAGGCAGAAGCGGTTCCCGGGATTAGGGATGACACCAGCCGCTGACAAGTCAACGGCCCGGGGGCAGCCAAAGCCGAGCTGGCTTTTCCCAGGGAGAGCGCAGGGGCCAGAGGGCAAAGTGTCAGGAATAAAAGGTCTGGGGTCAAATGGATTATTTTAGCCAAAATGCCCCCACTGACAAAAGCAGATTAAGGCAGGACTTAGAAGGTCAGGATCAGAGGAGAGGAGGTTTCTCCCAATCCGAGCGAGGGTGAGAGGTTACAAACTCCCCACAGCCACGTCTGGCATCCACACTCAGAGGAGCAGGGAGCACCCTCGCCCTCCACATTAAAGTGCAAAGCAAAGGGAAAGGCATCGCAAGAGAAACGTGTCTCTGATAAAAAGGGAACTGTATAGGGCTCTGGGGCCGAGAGCAGGATTGTCAGAGGGATGCTCACGTGCCTCAATTGTTTCCTCTCTGGAAGAAAAATCTCCCCCATTTCTCTTCTCCTTCCTTCCAGGTTCCCCAATATCTCAACCGCTCCTAAGACATAATGTCTGGAGACCCCTTAAATGAAGGACCACTCACTAATTCCACGCAGTCCCTGCTTTGTTCCTCTTCCAGTACACAAACACCAGGATGGACGACAGGAACCTACGGTTGAGCTGCCGTCTCACCCAGTCCATGTCAGACTGACACAACCCCACCAGTGCGTCCACAGCTCAGCACCGCACGTGGTCCCTTCAGCTGCCTGAGATACACTCATGGCATGAGAGAGCGAGACCTCGGTGGTCCATCTCCACGGGATTAGCCCAGCTGGCCAAAAGGGCCGACACACTGTGCCACCTCACGCAAACCACATCCAGCAGCAGTGGACCACGTCACACTGGTCTCCGTCCCCTCGGTGAGATCCAGGATCTGCAGCAAGGCCAGGTTTGGTGCTGTTTATAAGGAATTTTCTTCCAACCAAGGAGCGCAAGCCGGAAAGCTCAGGTTTAGCCTGCAGACCTGAGCTTCAGGGGAGAGCCCATGGAAAGCACCAGTTTGCTTGATGGGAAGAGAACGGCACCAGCCCAGTTCCCAGGGTCAGAGCAGAGAGAGCCTGGCCTCAGCGTGGAAACGTTTCTGTGGAGCGCTGCACTACCCTTCGCCAGCTGCCTTACCTCAAACTGCAAACAATCGGGGCGAGGGAGGAGGGAGCCTGCTGGCATTTATCAGAGCACGCTGTCAGGGAGAT
Organism: Pelecanoides urinatrix; assembly: GCA_013400755.1. Taxonomy (NCBI): domain Eukaryota; kingdom Metazoa; phylum Chordata; class Aves; order Procellariiformes; family Procellariidae; genus Pelecanoides; species Pelecanoides urinatrix. The sequence continues at coordinate 136,906 of VZTQ01002144.1, forward strand.
GAATTACTCCTGCTCCCAGGAGTAAATTAGCAAACTGCCTGGTTCCAGGCCTCTTCGGCACCGCTGCTGGAAACCAGCTAACCCTCCTGAAGGTTCAGTGAGCCTGAAACCACAAAACCAGTGCAAAAGGCCAAGAAGAAACATATTGTCAATAAAACTAATCCAGAGACTTCGGTCTCCTTCAACCAACACGGATTCCTCAGCCCACATAAGCAAAGTCTGAGACACAAGCCCAGCACGCCAAGACACAGATTTCCAGGCACCTCCACTTGAATCCATGCAGCAACCTTCCCTTCCTTCCTTTCCTCCATTTCCTTAATCCAGCCTACTTCTAGGAAGTCTGTGTCAAAACCAAACCCGTGTAGTTCATACGAGCCCGGCTTCCCTTCGCTCTGCTCCTGGCAGCGGGGGCTGCTGCAGGGCTGCTCCGCTTCCCCACCCCTGCCTGGGGATGGGGAATCTGCTGCCGTTCACACAGCAAAATACACTGTACAGGTCTCTAAGAAGGGCAGAAAAGCTACTTAGGAACTGCAGAATTAGTTCAGCTCCCCCCTGCCCATCTCATCAAGCCACGGCAATGGCTGAGAAGGAGCTTGGCTCCAAGATACAGCCCAGAACAGCAGAAAAAGAGAACTGGTTGAAGGGCTCCTACTCTGTAGCTTTCTGCCAAGAAAATGCCTGAACAGAGATGAAATTTTCCACTTATTCACAGGCACAAGATACAAATATGATCTGATGTGACGGCTACACTCAGTGCGCAAGAAAAGGGAGCTTTTATATGGGCTTGAACGGTGCTGATAGAAGCTGAAACAAACTCTCACAGGGCTATTGATCGTCACAAACCATAGCAGGAAACTCTTCTGAGGAATAAAGAACTTTCAGTGATAGTTACTAGTGGACTCGATGATCTTAAGGGTCTTTTCCAACCTAAACGATTCTATGACTCTATATTAAGGGACCTAATTTTGTGTGTGCAAGAGGAGGAGAATTTCTTAATTATATTTTTTGCCCTGTAAGATTATACTTAGCATGGAACGTTACACATAAATCCACAGGCACCAGCATAAACTATTCTGTAGAGGTTCAAAAATATATTAAAGTACTGACAAAGCAATTATTCCACTAGCCCAACAGAAAGTGCCATGCCTAGATGGAGGAGCAGAGCTGGACCTCTCCCATGCAGCATAACCACTGGACTGGCCTTCCCTGGGGCAGAACAAAGCACTACAAAGCTGAAAAATTCCCCTCCGCGGAGGCTGCGAGCAGGGTGGACCTGCAGGGACGGCTTTGGAGAAGTCAATCTTCTGCACACGCCAGGGCACAGAGCTGCTCTTGGTGTGCAGCGATCGCTGTTAAAACACCGGCAAGCTCTTGACTAGTGAGAAGCACCATGCTGGGGTAAGAACCTGAACAGCTTCCCATGCTCCTGGCATCCTAAGGGCTCGTGGCATCCTAAAGGCTCGGTCTCCCTCCTTAACCTACCTTTCGGGTCTCTTTTCTTAAGAACAAGAGTAGGAAAAATCAAATGATTCAGATGATTCAAATTCCTGGGGCTGTAAATAGGTTGTGGGCACCTGGATCACAGGGGAAAAAATATGTTCCCTCTAGGGGCAGGAAACTCTAACAGCACATACAAAGCAGAGGACAGCTTCCAGCAGAAAACAGACCAGGAATGGCTGGTCCTGGCTTTATGATCTCAGAGGAAACTAAATTGTGGAAATACTCACGGATCTCTAAGAGACACAGATGCCTGCTCATTTGCTGAGTATACCTGAAAGGCAGAAAGGAAGGAGGAGACTCCTACCTGCTAAAACTTGAATTAGTCAACCTAAAAATTGCCATTACAGAAGAGGGAAGGGAAGATCGATCTTTTGGTGTTTCTCATAGATCTATTCTGGTGCAGGGCTGTACCAGGAGAACTAAGCGATCTTCCATTGAGAGATGTAGGTTCAGCTCGCGCAGGCTCTCCTAGGGCTACCTGGCCTCGAACCCACCGCAAAGGAGGAAGAATCCACTGAGGTAGCGTGTAACTAAAAATTAGTCGATCAACCCTTGACCTTGACCCTTAATTCTGGTCAAATCCAGTGCCACAACAAACTGCACATGGGTTCCTAAAATCTACATGAAGTCAGTTAAAAGGAATTTATTCATTACACAACGGGATGATGACCTAAATGCCACAGAAGTAGGTTTGCTCTGGCTTTCGCCCTAAATCCTAAAAGCAGGTATTAGGCAAGTGATCCCAAGCACAGATCCAAAGAACGTGGCAGAGCAGGGCTGGGTTTGCAGAAGTTAAAAGCTGTGGTTTGCAGCACATCAACATCTCTGTGCCCAGCAGAAAATATCGTGTAGTTTGCCTCTGCCAGTCCGCCTGTATGATGCTGGGGTGCACGGCAAATCTCCGGAACAGGGACTGTAAGTCTGGCAAACGGTCCGTGACAAGCTGAAAGAGTTGTGACGTGTTGCAGATGAGGGACCGTTTACCCAGCGCAGGTAAACAGTGAGATGGAAGGAAAAGGGGGACTCATTATGTCAAAGAGAAAAGCGAGGCCGTGCGAAAGGTCTGCTCCTACGATGCGCAGAGCTCTTTGGACCCCGCTGACTCCACAAGGTGCATTTGTGCTTCTGCCACATCGTGACGGCCCCGCGGAGATTGATGGTGGAAGAGCGGCTGCTCCAGGGACTGACAGGCTGTGACCAAGTGTGGCTCGAGTGAGAGAAGGGGGGTTCGCTTCTCCTGGCACCTCCACTTTTCAGAACTCGTTTGACATGGGGCGAAGAAGCTGAGGCTCACAGCTGGAGGCAGTACTGGCCCAAAAACAGAGTCTGGGAGAAGCAAGAACAGCAGCAAAAGCCAAAGGTGGCTTTGTCAGGTGGGAAAACAGCAACGTCACAACTGCCCAGTGACGCCCAGGCCCTGGTTGAAAACCAAGGGATAGAGATGACGTGTCCAGACAGGGCTCGGAGAAGGTGGGAGCCGGCTGCGAACACTGCCCCGTGCGGGAAAGCAGGAACCCGGGGTTGGTTCGCGAGATGGCTGCCTGCCCCTGTCCTGCGACCTACGGAAAAGCAAACCGATGGTGGAGAGCAGGGGCAGGGCTGCAGGACTGGACTTCGGAGCTGCTCACAAGTTCCCAGAAGCAGCCCTCACGTCAACACACGATGGGAAAACGGTTTGGCAAAGGGAGCCCTTTGGGAAGGGCGCCAAGCCGCGGCACCCTAAAGAAAAGCTTTCATGCCACAGGGGCAACACTGAAAGTCGAAGCAGCGGAGATGCGTGACTTCAGCAGACTGCCAAATACACTGGAAAGCAGGATCCAAGGCTACACCATGGGTTTAAAACTACCAGACAGACAAACGCTGCAGGAAATTGCAGTACACAGTCCCAACGTATAGAGCAGGGAGGGAGGAGGAGCAAAGCCCAGTGGGCAGCACAGAGCTGTGGGTGAAGGTTGCAGCCTACCCTTTCAGGGTAGAAATTCCACCTTGTCGTGTTATTCCTCTCCCTTATTTTCCTTCCCCTGACAGGAACAGGTCAATCGGGGTGTGGATATTCCACCTGAAGGTGGGAGATGCTTCCTTTATGGAAACAGTTTAGTAAACCAGAAGTAACCACCTCCCCAAATTACCCCTCTCCTGCTGCCGTTGGGGAAACAGCCACAAACACAGTCTTTGCAAATGCCAGAATGTCACCAAAGAAGTAACCAACTCCAACAGCCACTTCTCTGCGGGGGAACAACCCACAGCACGCCCCAGTCACCACCAGGTCTGCGTTAACGACTGGGCTGAGCAGGAGGTGTGTGTGCAGGAGGGCTGGGGCTTGCAGCGGCAGCTTCCCTGCCCGTCACAGATCCTACTCTGCCTCCACGACTGGCCTCGCCCGGTGTCCTTGGCTCCCACCCTGAGCGCCGTCCAGGCAAGGTGTGATAACAGTCTTGGGTGATTTGGTATCGCAGACAACTGAGCACCCCCTCCTCCGTGTCCCCCAAGAGGACCCTGACCAGCCACTGGCTGCACAGAGAGAGGAGGAGAAGAAACGGGGGGGTTCGTTTGCTCGGCGAGCGGTTCCTGGAACCCAGCCTGCTGCTTGCCAGCTCTCTGTCACCTCCGAGGAATGCAGGGAGGATCCAGAGTGGTTTCTTCCTGAGCACTCCTCTTTCCCTAAGCAGCTTGTCCACGCACTGCCTCCACCCTCCTCTGCCCCGGCCTCTCCCTCCAGCTCCCAGCCCCCCCAGCCGCTCTCACCCGCCTCGGCCACCCCAGCTCTCCTCTCCACTCACTCCCCTCGCCTCTCTGCCACCTCGCTGCCCCTCCTGGCTTCCCAGCTTTCCTCAACCCCTTCCCTCTTCCTTGCTTTCTCTCCTCCTTTCCTCCTCTGCCCATCAACCACTCCCTCTCCTCCTCCTCAGGCTCCTTTTTATGCTGCTCTCAAGCTGTGCTGAAGTGGCTCTAGATTACCTCCAGTCATCCATGCTATGCATTGCCTAGTAAATCCTAATATTTTAAAATCCAGGACCTTGGTAAGCCTGGGCAGGAGGAAAGGGCGCTGCTGGTCCAAACCATGCTCAGAGCAAGGCTGTATTTGCCGATACAGCCCTCCACGGCAGACCAAGGTCTGAGTGGCTGCTGAACTGCCACGAAAGCTGCTGAACCGCCTTCTGCTGGCTCCTACAGCGCCAGCCCCACTTCTTAATCCTCCATCAGCCCTGCAGAAGCGCAGAGAAATAACTTTCCCAACGGCAAAGGTACAGTGGGGAGAGTATCTCCACCACAGTGCAGGCGAGCAGAGATCAGCAGGTGACAGGAGAGGACAAGGGGGAGCCCAGGAAGATCCTTGTCCCATCTTGTGAGTATGATCCCCCCAACCCCAGTCCCTTGCCACCGATACATGAAAGGTGAATCTGACTTTCTTCAAAGGTGGGCGAATTACTCACAGTTCTTTGTAGTTGGCATCATACAGAGTTGCCCACTTGTTCTGTTGATGTGGCTGCCACTTTATAGACTGGTAGTTGGGATCCAAGTAGGAGCCATTCAAGCTGTCGTTATCTTGAATCAGGCCTGCGGTGAGGGGAAAATGCCAATTTCAATCATTCCGACAGAGCGCCCAGCTGGGTAAGAGCACAAGGAACCCTGAAGCTTGCCTCCTGACTGCCAGGGCACCGCCACGGGCACGAGATCTGGGCCAGGATGAACTCACCACCCTGCTCTCCTCCTGGGGACCCGGTCGGTTGGCACCCTGCGGTGCCGACGGGCCCTCCTCCCAAGCACCCTGGCCCAGCGGGGTGCCCGGGCTTGCAGCAGGGGTTTGCATGCTGGGGGTATTAAGGGGAGGAAGACGAGGGGGGACAAAAACCACATACCTGGTGAGAGCGCTCCCGGCTGGTGCCAGGGAGGCGTTTGGACTCTGTCAGGGTTGAGTGGCACGGACCCCATACCTGGCTCCTGCTTTATCAGCCCGTTGAGCATCTGTGCATTGAGGGTGTTGGGGGGCGACTCGGAGTGTTTCCGCTTCTTGGCAGGGTGCACCGGGAGGCTGCAGAGACCCGGGAAAGCAAAGGCTGAGCAGGAAAGCAAGAGGCGGGGAGGTAACAGCCCCACAGCCCGTGACCAGGAAAAAGCTGGGATCTCACATAAAAACCGAAACCTCAATGAGCCACAGGCTCTTTCAGCACTATCTCCCCCAAGGCTCTGTCCACCCCCCCTGTGACTGCCAAGCTCCGTGCCATCCGTGCACTCAGCCCCATCTCTGCTTTCCTCTCGGCTGTCCCCACCACCCAACTCCGAGCCACGCGCTGCAAACCCCTGCCCCACCATCACCTCCACCTCGATGCCTCCCCAGCTCGCTCCCACAGCACCAGGGCACGCTCCGTAACTTGCGGTTAAATCCACTAATTTTGCTCATGCATTCTGCAAGCCTCCAGCTCCCATTCCCTTATCCCAACCCCCTCCCTTCCCCAAATAACGCTGAAAAGCCCCGGCGCGCCCTGAGGCCTTACTCTGCTCCATGTTGCTGGAGGAGCTGGTGCAGCATCTGCGACTGCTGGGCATGGTGGAGGTCGGCAGGCGCCATGCCCTGCCCGATGCCGTACGGCGGCATCAGGGGCTCAGCCTTCATGTAGACGTCCCGCTGCAGGCTGGGGTAGTGGGGGTTGTGCTGCTGCGGGTGCGGGGGCGGCGGCGGGGGACCCTGAAGGTGGGGGGGCGGAGGTGGAGGCGGAGGCGGAGGGTGCTCCAGGCGAGAAGGGGGAGTCATGTGGCACATGTTTTCGGGGGTCATGGTCCGGAGGAGGTGAGGATCTTGAAAGAGAGGAAGAATAATAGCTGTTAGACCAGCACTGTGTGTCCTAAGCCCGGGTCCAGCACAGACACAGCACTCCTCGCCCCCTGAACCATCCTAGTCCTGGTTATCTTCATGCACCCACACCTCCCTGCCTCTTCTGCCTAGCCTCAGCCACCGTGTCCCCTCAGCCACCCCACCTGCCTTGCTATGGCCACCTTGCCCTGCACTGACTTCTCCTCCCAGGGTCCCTAATGGCCCTACAGACACCTCCCGGGTTCCCCAGGACGAGAACCAGAGCAGCGCTGCCTTCCTCACGTCAGCAGCTTGACCGTCAACTTCAGACGGTCTGTCCAAGGGGTATCTACAGAGCAAGGACACAGCAGGGTCCTGGCTGGCCAGCTGATAAAGGGACACGCACCACGACAAAACCAGGTCTCTTGTACCGTACGTCTTCTGAGAAGAGGTGAGACTGAAGGGGTAAGGACAAGGGAAGCAGGCGAGGCCCAGCATCTTGAAGCCCAAAGAACCAAAACTCAAAGGGCAACCAGGTCCTCAGGCTGAGGGACAACAGGGAAGATTCCCACAAACATTCCTGATATTTGCTAAAGCCAGGTATCTGGCGTGGATGCTCTGCAGTGAAAGCACGTCTTCAGGAATTCGCAGGCAGCTTTTGGGTTAGCTTTGTATTTCCCTTCAAATAGAAAATCCATCAATGACAATATTCCTGTAGCTCCAAGGAACTGCAGGAACCAAGAAACCACAGCTGGGGGCAAAAGTCCAACAGTCACAACAGGGTCTGAAGCCTGTGCCTGGAAATGCAGAGCTGGAGAGAAAGCACCTGAACTTTGCCTAATTTTACTGCTTCTGGGCATGGCCCAAGGAAAGCGCCCAGCAATATGCTCTTGTGGCAAAGACGACCCACTTCATGACGCCAGAGCTCCTTGTAGCTGTGGGCTACAACACCCTGCCAAGAAACCGGACTCTCCCCCACTGACAGAGCCTTGAGAAGCCAAGGGTGGGATTCATCCCACAGAGCACTGGGGTCCCAGTTCAGTGCCTTGCCTGGTCTCCTCTACAGTCCCAGCAGAGAGATGTCCCAAGGGTGCCCACACCCCGCTTGGGCCAGAGGCACCTGTCCTGGTTTCGGNTTGTCGCTCTGCTGGAGCACTACCGTGCAGGGACACTTGCTGTGCTCTTCTCCGAGGAGAGCAGAGACAGGCATGGGAACAACTAGAGAAAAGAGAGAACTGAATTACCCGAACGCCTCCAGCTCATCAGCATCCCCAGTGAGGACTTCTGGGGGGGCATTTGCTTGGTTTTTTAGAATTTAAACCAGGAGGAGACTTTGATCTCTAAATTTAAATACACAAAAAGGGACATTCAAATGTGATCCTACTTTTCTCCTCTTCTATTTGGAATTGGATACTAAAGCCATGCCACGATGAGGGTCGATTTGACTATATCAGCATCAAAAGAAACGCTGGGTGTGTGGAGGGGCATGCAAATCCATCTCCCTTTCTGCAGCTGCTCAGGCCAAAAGCTCACCAAAAGCACAGCAACGCCAGCGCTCAGCTGAGGGCTTTAACTAGAACCAAGGAGGCTAAGAGCAAAAAGTAGTGTGTAAAGTAAAGCAACCTCACCCAACATACCCAGAGAATGACTAGAAATGATTCGATCAAAGGAAATAACATGAATAATTTGACTAAAGAAAAACACACACGTTAGTGCGACAGCTGATGTGCTGGCAAGACTCGAACAGGCTCAGTGCTCATCTGAGATGGAGCAGAACATGGTTTTTGTGTTCTCCGAACTCAGGTGTTTGTGTGACACTGCTACAGCACTGAAGGACTGGTCACACTAGTCACCCACCGGTGAAGTTTTAATGTCAGTCTCATCAGAACTCAGCATAACGACAGGATTAAGTGCCTGCTCCAAACTTGCTGGGAATAGTCAGTGTTGGCATCATTTCAGCAGCTTATTTTTATATTCTAATGCACCCTAAAAAAGAGTGAGCTTGGGCAAGTAGAAGGCAAAGATCTGAGTCTGGTGAATTGCAATGATCTCTTATTCCAGCTTCTCTATTCTCACTGCAGAAGCTGTAAAGAGGAGAAGAAAGTGTAAAGAGGAGAAAAATTTCACCTGGAACATGCCCCTTTAGCAAAATCAAACCCTTCCGCAGCTAGATTCTGCAAGTGAAGAATCGTAGGAAAAAAAACACAGCAAAACTAGAAGAATGATCACCAACTTTAGCGCAAGACACATGAGAAATGAGCTGACAACGACTGTGAGCAGAGCTACGCAAGTGCATCTGTGCACAGAAAAATCTCAATGCTCAAGATTTTACACACGAGAGAAACCTTTCAGAACAGCGCACACTGAAGATGTCATGCTGAGAAAAACACGGCCTGAAAGAATTTGCAAATTTTCCTATGAAAATCTCCCAGGAAAATGCGAGCGAACATCCTGGATGTAGATGAGTGGGAATTTGAGGCATTAACAGGCAGCTCCTGGAGAAGCAGGTAACAAGCCTCGTGTGGAAGTTCAACATTTCTGCTGTGTGGAAGTCCTTCCCTCCCATCCCAGCATGAAAAGAGAAGGGCTCAATACTACTCCCAAAGCATGTACTTGCTAAGGAGATTGACCACATGGTCCTTTAAATAACAGCAAAAAGATCAGCTAAACTCACAATACGCTCCTGAGACCTCCCCGAATCCAGCACACCAAATCTGTGCTGATGAAGCACGTTCAGCCAGGTTTGGTCAAAACCTGGTCGGAAGCCAGGCGCCGATGCCCAGCTGAAGCACATCCCCTGCGAGGAACCGAAAGGCCCAGGTAGTCACAAAAGGTGCAGGAGCTCTTCGCTGGGCTGCCCCGCCTGTGGGAAACGCACAGCCTGGTCCCCAGCCCACAAAACAAGCCTCCACCGACCTTTTCTCCAACAGGACAAAGCTCATCTGTTTTCAGAGCCTTTGCCTAACGGCTGGAGGTGTGTCTGCATTAACCTGCACGTCCAGGTGTCCCCACAGGTAGGTAGAATCATAGAATCACAGAATCACTAAGGTTGGNGGCCACCTGGGCACGCTGCCGGCTCGTGTTCAGCCGCTATCAACCAGCCCCCCAGGTCCTTCTCCTCTGGTCCTTCTCCTCCTACCAAGGTCCCTGCAGAAGTGAGGGCCTGACTCCTGGGGCATTTGGCCCTGGGGTATAAGGAAACCAAGGGTGGGAAGGGACAGTGATGTTGCCGATGTTTAAGTGCAAGACAAAGCTTCTTTGCACCCCACTGTGGACACCTGATTAAGCTAAGCACCAGCAAAACACATCCAGGGACTGTCCAAGCTTGCTGCAGGCTATGGGGACATGGAGGGGGGGAGCAGGGAAGATATCTGCTGGGTCTTTGCCAGGCTGCTCCCCTAAGCAGGTGCCACCAGCCAGCCTTGAGCCAGACACTGGGCTGGTGGACTTTGGTCTCAGAACAACAAGTCAGTGGTTGACTAATGAGGCCAAAGCACTTGACCAGGAATCAGAAAACTCCTCCCGTTGCAAGGTCTGGAAAAGTGAAATGTGTTTACGCTGAGCCCTCCTACCGAAGGCTGCCAGGGCAGGGCCGCTTCCACCCATTCACCCATTCTGCTGCCTCCAAAGGCTTTCTGCTACCCACCAAGATCTCTCAGCGCCCTTTCCCAGCACACATCGAACTGGATTCCTCTGCCCATGCTCACAGGGTCCTGCTCCTGGGCCAGCCTGCCTTCAGGGACAGCCTCGCCAAGCTCTAGGGCTCCAGGGAGGAGGGGAGGTCTCCATCCTCAGGAGCTTGGAGATCAGGACCGAAGAGCAGCCTTGCTTTCACGCAATGGCAGGTGACATCCCTGGGACAGAGTATCGCTGCTCTTCAGCCAGGTAGTGATGGTGTTGGGCCCAACGTCCCCCTTACCCAGCTCTGCTCCTGCCATCCTGCCAAGCACTCAACTTCCACCCGCATAACTTGAGCAAAGACTCGCACGGCTCAACAACGCAACCGGCCAGCGGCTTTGGCACCGCTCAGCCCCGCGGATGGAAACCCTCGGCCACCAAGCCCACGCAGAAGGAGAGCCGCGTCAGGGCTGGGAGAGGAGCCTCGCGTCCTCCCCTGCCAAACGCTGCAGAAACGCGTCTTTACAACACCTTAAGTGAATGTTTTCACCCAGCGCCGTGGCGCTGGTGGCTCGGGTACAGGCTGGGAGATCTTGTGCAGCTTTCAAGGGACAACCCATGCACGAGTGTCCGAGACTCGCAGCAGACGCTGCATCTTCACCGTGTCCATAGCGCATCGCAATTTCCACAGGCTTCTAACCAGGGTGGGGACAGGGGCTGATGCGTTTGCCAAATGCAGGATCCATGCTCTGTGCTCCCAGCTCCAGGGAAAAACCAGGTCCGGGAATCTGATCCTTCCCTGGCGAGGAAGGAGCCGCTTTGCGGGTGCTCTCCGGAGCCTGCTGTCCTCCCCAGGCAGAGGTGCTGCTGCTCTGCCAGCACGTCAGAGCAGCTCTCCCCGTGGTGAGCAACCCGGCCTCTTTGTTATATTTAAGGAAGGGCCAGGAGGAATTCCAGGGATTTTTTTTAGCAAGATAAACAGAACTCTTGACCTCTTCCATCAAAAAAAGAAAGAGCAGGCGCTGCTCCTGGTGGGGACTGGGCTGGAGCCTGGGGAAGAGGGTGCTGCTGCCGAGGGGGAAGGGAGACCAGAAGCAACCTTCCTTCCTCACCAAGGAGTTTCTTCCACCAAAGAGCAGTGAAGGTCACCAGAGGAACCAAATAACGCTCAGTGGCTTCCCCGGGGGGAGCCAGGGGGGCCTGGCAGTGACCCTGCCTGCAGCTGGGGGGACCCAGCAGAAGACCCCCAGGATCAGCTGGCCCCACCGGAGGGGAGGGAAGGGCTGGGAAGAAACTTACTGCTGAACGGCGGGTTCATTTCTGTCTCCCCGAGCCGGGCTCCATTTCAGGGACGCGCTCACACTCCTTGCCTTTCGCTCACCCGAGGCGGAGGGCAGGAGAAGGAGGCTCGCAGGGGCTCCACATCCCACCCTGCCCGGGGACAAGCCACACCGCCGATCTCTCCCGGTGTAAGTGGATTCCCACCTTGCCTTCTCTCCTGTTCCCTCTCTCGCGCGCTCTCCCCCCCTTGCAAAGACTAGCAGCAGAACAATAGGCGCAAGTCTAGGGATATTTACTAACTGATAATCTCCCCACGTATTGCAGCCGCCTGTTTTCTCCCGTCTGATAAAGATTTCAGAGCCAATCACTTTCACAGAACAAAGAGGGGGAGGATGTTGGGGTTTGGATTATTATTCCCCCACCCTCCCTCTTTGGAACACTCACCATTCACCTGCTGAGGGGAGTAGGCTTCTGATCCCGAGTCCGGGGGAGAGTCAGGTAAAGTGCTGCGGAGCAACGGGGAAAGAGAAGGGAAGGTCATTTTAAACCAGCTTCCAGCACAACCAACAGGTCCAGTTTGATCAAAGCAACCTCCAGGCTCCGGTTGGAAATCCCGGCTGCGCCCGCTGCAGATCCCCGTCACCCCGAGCGCGTCCAGCTGACGAGCTGGGGACTGCCATAGCTGTCCCTGCTACCCCGCTCCCCACAGTGGTTCCCTGGACCTCAGGAGCAGGGACAGACATTTTGTTGCCCTGCCAATGAGACCTCCAGTTAAAAGAAGCCAAAAAGAAAATTTATCCGCTCCCCAGAGAAAGACTGTGTGCTTCACCGTGGGAGGCTCGGGGTGAGCTGGGCTGGGAGCTGGGATCTGATGCACAAAAGCGGAGGCTGGGAAGGCCACGGGATGGATGCTGCCTTCTCACGTGTACGAACCTGAGCACCACCACAGCTGCTGGCTGTATCACCCTGGCTCTACTCCAACGTCACCAGGAGCAGGATTTGGCCCTGACTGCAAAATGCAACCAAATAAAAGGAGGAGCTCTCAGCCGCCTCCCCCAGCACACCCACGGCTCAGGGACGGCAGGACTAAGGACCAGCCCTGTCGCGTGCGGTGGCAGCGCAGATGCACTGCAGGGAGCCGGTTAGCTCCTGCATCCCTATTTCACCTCGAGCCAGCACAGACTGCAGGCAGCTGGGGTCTTCAGCCATTTCCAAAGCACCTCCTTGGAATGAACCCATTTTTCTTTTTTCTTTTCTCAACACGCATCCCACTGCAGCAGGAGCTTGGGCCTCATACATCTTCAGGCCAGGGTAAAATTTCCCCCACCCTGATGCACAAGTAAAGGCCTCGTCTCAGACACTGGTTCTTCTCTAGCAACGTTCTGGAGGTCAAGTGCCCGGCAAGAGCGGAGGCCCTGCTCCCTGCTAGACTGCGCCGTGGCCACTGCAAGCCAAAGCTGCAGGAGAGGTGGGCAGGGAGACGGTGGCTCTGGTGGCTGGAGCAGTCGTTGCCTATGCTCTAGAGAAAGGCTCACGTCACCTTAGCGTTTGCAGTATGCTCTGTCCTGCGGAGATCTCTGGCAGGGAGATGTCTTGTCTGCTCATTCGTATCGGCTCCGTCGCCGGTGACTCGCAGCCCCAGCAGCCCAGTACCTCGGCAAAGCCTGCTCCAGCTAAGACAAACACGGCTCTTTTCCTTCCCATCTCCTGACACCTCGTTCCTCATCACAAGTGGATTTTCAATGGGGATCCTTTTCCATTCCCCCATCTTACACCATCAGCTTTGTGGTTGCAAAATAATCCCAGACAAACCAGTGCTTCTTGGACGAAAGCTGGCCAAAACGCCAGGTCCTTAGGGCTGTGGGGAGGAAAGGTGCAGAACACCACGCACACGCCTCTCTGAAACTCTGCCCCTGATGGCACCCACAACTACAGCTGGGAACCAGGACACCCACCAGGACCTTCCTGCACCAGAGGAGCCCAAGACCCAGTAAATGGGTTCTCCATGGTAAGTGGTACCCAGCAGTAGCTGGAGAGGGATGAGGTAACCCCAACAAAGAGCCCTCACCGTACTTCCCTCATCCTCCCCCTTCACTTGTAGCACCTTTCCACCACTCCCCTCCTACGCTTGGTCTGGAGCATCTATTTCCAGGCTCCTTGTCACGCTGGCCATGACTTCATACTATATTTCCTATGAATTTATTGGGATTTGTGCCTCAGCAAGCCAAGGTTTGGCCAATAACAAAAGGGCCCCGGACAAGTCAGGGAATCCTGGAGGCTGGAAAAGGCCTTGCAGCTGAAAGATGGACACTGCAGAATTCAGTCCAAGGGAAGGGTTTGTTGGTATCCAACACGTGAGACTTTGCTCCTCTGGGAAAAGTCTAGTACAATGGGGAAGAGTCAATCTGGGATGCTGAAGAAACGCTGCCATCAAAGCTGACCCAGTTCATCTACGTTCAAACCAAGGTCTCCACCTCTAATTGCAAGCTATGATCCTTACTCATGACCTCTCACAGCCTGGAGAATGCCAGATGCACGCAGAAGAAAGGGACATGACAAGGCATCACGTCATGCTTTTGAGCATGGTTCCCCCTAAGCTGCATGTAGCCTTCTGGGTACCCAGCAAGGGAGAACTCCCCGGTCTGGGAATAAAATAAGGGCAGATTTTGTTTTGCTTGTCATAGAATCATAGAATCACTAAGGTAGGAAAAGACCTCTAAGGTCATCGAGTCCAACTGTCAACCCAACCCCCCCATGCCCACTAAACCATGTCCCCAAGCGCCTCATCTCCACGTCTTTTAAATCCCTCCAGGGATGGGGACTCCACCACTGCCCTGGGCAGCCTGGGCCAAGGCCTGACCACTCTTGCAGGAAAGAAATTTTTCCCTCATGTCCAACCTAAACCTCCCTTGGCACAACTTGAGGCCGTTTCCTCTCGTCCCATCGCTGTTCCTTGGGAGCAGAGACCGACCCCCCCTCGCTCCAACCTCCCTTCAGGCAGTTGCAGAGCGCGATGAGGTCTCCCCTCAGCCTCCTCTTCTCCAGGCTGAACACCCCCAGTTCCCTCAGCCGCTCCCCATCAGACTTGTGCTCCAGGCCCTTCCCCAGCTCCGTTGCCCTTCTCTGGACACGCTCCAGCCCCTCCATGTCCTTCTTGTCGTGAGGGGCCCAAAACTGAACCCAGGATTCGAGGTGCGGCCTCCCCAGTGCCCAGTACAGGGGCACGATCCCCTCCCTGCTCCTGCTGGCCACACCAGTGCTGATTTCTGTCTATTTTCTGTCTCTTTCTGGAAGATCTTTCCAAGTTTATCCAAAGGGCCAAAGTCATCCCAATGGAGCTGCGTTATGGCTGAATCATTGGTTCAGTGTGCCGGAGGCTTCCAAACCTGGGAATCGCCACGCCGTACTGGCTGGCAACACTAGAGGGCACAAGGCAGAGGGAGAAAAGCCAGACAGGGGCTTGCAGAGATGAGCGGTCCTGGAGCCATCCTGGCCTCCTTGTCCCTTACATCCACCACCTCCCCTGGAGAAGGCACAGAGACTGGCTGTGCAGAGAGAGCATCAGGGCCACCCATCACCTGCGCTACAGAGACAGGTTGGACCATGGCACAGCTCCTCGGTGTTGGTTGTTGCCAACTGCCAAGGCCTCCTGCTGATGAATATACTGCTGCACGCTTTGATTTTCATCTGTCCAGCTTCAGATCATCTTCTTGTTTCCCCCTTATGACTGGGGAAGAGCAGCACGGACCAGAGAGGTGCGTGAGGAGCAAGAGACCAGACACGTTCTCCCTTTGGGTCTCCAGGCGGTAAAGCCCTACGCATGCCAGCTCCTATCCCAGAGACCACTGCAGGGCCATGCCCTCAGCGGGCCATGCCTGCCGAAGCGCTCTCTGCTGACATCGTCTCTGTCTGGCCCCTTTGGCCACCGCAGATGGCAGCTGCCATGTCGCTGCGCTCTCCCAGTCTGCCAGGGTCGTTCCTTTCCTGCCTGTTCCGAGCAAGGCCATCCCAGAGAGCAGGAACCACAGCTTTTCTCCTCCCAGGACTAATTGTCCAGTTGAGTCCCTCAGCAATACTAAAACCCGGTCGTCCTCTTCCCCTTCACCAGGGCTGCATCCAGAGCTTGTTGCAAAGGAGGACAAATCCAGCTCAGATGCCATCTTTTTCTTCTCTTGAGTGGAGTATCTACAACATCAGGCCAAGAGAAGTGCAACACTGACCAGTTTAGTTAACATCTTCCCCTGGGATAGTCACAGGAACCTCCTGGAGACTGAATTTTGTCTTGTTCAAATTTATTCTGTTTCTTCCTTCTTAAAAAACCACAATGCTACAATATTCTCCCATCACACACTTGTAGACGTGCAGCATAGATATCCTGGTCACCCAGAGCCGACGGCTCTACCATCACCTGCAGACGTGGGGGATGTTACCGATCCTCGCTAACTCAATGCACACAGACAAGATCTACCAAACAACCTTCCAGAAAACTTCAGGACCTAGGCTTGTAAAAAACCATCTCTCTGTGAAGCAAGGGCTTAATACAGACTGATGCTGCCAGCAGTTCAGGCACTGTGGGATGAACTACACCAACTCTCCAGGTCCCACCGGCCTGGAGAAGCACTTGTCCCACCATTTGCCCTCGTTCTGCCACCCCAACCCCACTTACCCAGGTGCGTAGGAGGCCTTGGGCTCTGATTTGATTGGAGGGACCATGTTGTTTAGGCAGTGGCCACCAAGGTAGCCCTTGGGCACCACCATGCCATTGTTGTTATTGCAGTTGAGGTGCGCACCGTAGCCGGGTCCACAAGGGTTGGCCAGAAGAGGACCATGCCGGATTGGGAGCTGGCTGCCCGGGGGAGGAAGGTGGAGGGAACCGCTGGAAGCGGGGTTGGTCACATTGGCGATGGAGCTGGCGAGAGGCGCGTTGATGGTGGTTGAGCTGGAGGGTTGGGGGTGTGCATAGCTGGCTGAAGCAGGGATGTCAGGGAAACAGCTGAGAGAGAGAAGGGGACAACCTCAGCAGAGGGACAGGTAGACGGTACTTTCTGCCCCCCCCTCCCCTCCCCAACCATGCAGCAAGGGGGGACGGAGCCACTCCAGGTGCTCTGGGACACCCAGAAAACAGCAAAACAGGCAGCATTGCGGTGGCACCAGCAGGAGCGCACAGGGAGGCAGGTCAGTCCCCTGGGCTGGTGGGACTGATGCAACCCCAAGGGTGCAAAAATCCACCTGTGGAGCCGTAAAGGCCAGAAGTGCCCAGGACACCAACCCCAAAGCTTGTGAAGACAGCAGGGGACAGCAGGATCTGCTCACCGTGCTTCAGCTTACAGCCTAGCACAGGGAAGCCGCTTTGTCACGTCAGCCCCCAAGACCCTGCTCCCACCTTGGCCGCTATCCAGGTCTGCTGCCCCCCTCTCTGCCATCGCCGGCGCACACAGGGAGACCCTTCCCTTCTCCGCACTCCAGTTGCGCTGGGGATGTAATCTTTCACCCTGAGCTCCTAGCGCTTGCTTTCCCATTGCTCAAATTAAGGAAAAGTCTTTTGCGGTGCCCTCAGGAGGGGAAAGAGAGGGGATAGAAGAGACTGGGGAAATTCAAAGGCAAGAAGCCAGGAAGAGACAGGAGGAATGGGAAATGAGTAAGGGAGCAAGGAGCAATAAAGGAAGACCCTAGAAGGGACAGAGGTGCAGCCAGGGTGCACAGCGATTTCTAAATGATTCCTCCAGTTGCAGGGCTGGAAATTGCTCCACAGAAAACAACAGCGAACACTGCTCCTGCTGCAGAGCAAGGGAAGCACTTACATATCTGGTGAGTCCTCCTTGCTGATGTACTCTTCCAGGATGCTAGTGTCGATGTTAGATGGTTCCAGAGCTCCATTAATGTCGTGGCCTGTGAGGGGAGAGGAGGTGGAAGCATGAGCCATGAGAAGGACACGAAAGGCCCTTGCTTTGCAGGTCAGAAACAGCACTAGACCTTTGCAGAGTCAAGAAACTGATCTGAGAAGATCAGCAGATCCTTCAGTTTGAGGACTGCCATCTGTCCACACCCATCTGCGTCCCAGCGTAGAACCAGACAGAGATGGGGCGCGTGGGACAAGCCAGGGTGGTGATGCTGGTGGGGTTTGTCCAGAGCTCTGGCTGTGGGACACACGGGCTTCGTGGGGCCAGGCTGAGGACACGTGGGAGAAGGGAGATCAGGGTGTCAAGCCTGAGCTATGCAAGACACATGGCTCCACAGAGCACGAGAGCCAGGTCTTGCCCAACCACCACCACCAACGTGGCACTGACGTGGTCTGCCACAGCTTTGTCAGGAGCCGCTGGCCTCGCTGGGGCTGACGGAGGAGAGAGCAATCCCTGCAGAGGCAGGGCTGTAAGTGTGGGCTCAGGCTCTGGGAAAGATGGTTTCCTTCCCTTTGGACCCTTGCCTCCGCTTTGCAGAACGCGCTGGAATTTCTCCGCTGCTGCCAGGACAGCTCTGGAGCAGCTCCCGACCCCGCAGGAGCCCTCCTCCCTCTCCTCTCCTGCACGGGCAAGCGGTGGACGTCCCTCTCCTTTCTCCGGGAGGGCTCCTCCTCCCCTCTCCTGTTCTGGGGAAGCTGGGCCAGGTTTTGTTGACAGAAAGTGCTTTCTTTATCTGTCTCTCTGAAGTGGGAGTCTGCAGCCTTCTGGGGTCGGTGCCAGCCCTCGGTGCCAAAGACACTGCCAAGAAAGTGGAAGAGAAGGCCCAGCTCCCCCCTCCTCCCCGAGCTCAGATAACGAAGATGGCCCTTCCTGAAAGACCCCACGGCGGCTCCACGTTCAAGCACGACGTCCCTTGCCCAAGAGAAGACCCTGACCCCCCGCCTTCCCCCCGCAGACCATGCGCTGGGGAAAGGTCAGCCGCTGAACCGCAAAACCCAGCGCGGGGGGTTTCAGCCCACCCCCGGCCAATTGCAGCTCTCCCCTCTGCAAATCCCTTTCATACCAAGACAAGCAAATCGGCAGAAATAAATCCAGCTAGGAATTCTGCCAAACGGACAGGGTGTGTGCGCGGACGAAGGGATCTCTCCCTTAGTAACCCCGGCTAGAGGGAAAAAACCTGGGTAGCCGTTCACTTGCGAGACACCTAACCCTTTGTGCACCACGGGCCTCTGCGGCAGAGCCCGGGGACTCGGGGGAGAAGGTGGTGATGCTCTCCCATGCGAACTCTTGCTACGAAAGGATGCACCTGGAGCAGGGACACGCGATGCTGCTGCCAGGTAGCACCGTGGCGAGAAGAGGACAGGGCAGGCAGAGCCTACGAGGTCCCGAGCTGTGCCAGCACCTCGCTGATAGAGTTGCAGACCGCTGGTCAGCACAGGGGTACTGCTTTGTGACAGCCACGTCCTCTCCTGAAGTTGCAGTGACGTGGTAGCAACCATGCCGCTGTCCTGCTTCGAGGTACGGTTGACTGGAAGAGCTCACCGATGGCCAGCACCATGGGTGCTGGTGTCCCTCGCTCATCCCCGAGGACGAGCTATAGCCTGCTCCCAAAACTTCGCTACGCGTGGCTCTACCAAGGCACCTCTTCTACAAGCAGCCACTTCTTGGCCACTGTGACCCCTTAACGTCATCGGAAACCCTTCTGCCAGGGGGTGAGCGCTCCCCCCTCTCCGCTGTCTCGCTCTTGGCCAAAGAGACCGCGCTATAAATCACACAATGTGTTTGGCAAAGATCCACCACAAAAGCTATCAGAAAACTTGTCTTCATCCCAAGTTCCAGGGTTGGGACCCAGGTTCAAAGAAGCAAAAAAGGCATTTTACTGATTTTGTTGCCTTTCCACAAACTATTGAGCCTGTCCAAGAAAAGTTCTCAAGATGTCTGACCCCAGTGGGTTTCCCTCACACCTCCAAACTCCAGGAGCTTCTCCATGGTGGAAGAGGAGCCCAGGACCTATCCAGAAAGGACAGGAGGCTCTCAACAGCCAACAGTGCTGCTGGGCTTTCCTATTTCTTTGCTACCTTGTCTTAAAAGTCACCTTCAGGAGCCCTCAGCTGTGACGCGGGTGAAGGGTGAGATAAGCACCGTGACGTGAGAGGTGTGTCAGCTGCGCCGCTGCGGAGCTGTTGGAGATGTGATAACAGCCGTGGCGGGGTCCGGCTGCGCAAGGGCCATGGGAAGGGGCTGCCCACCGAAAATAAAGCATTTTCCTCTGCTTGGGGACAGAGGCACTTGCACCAGCTACGATGAAACGGCGATGTCAGGGCAGTGGGACTTGCTGGCAAAGCTGCACAAGGAACGTCCCACTGCCCGTAGCTTCCACGCGGGCTGGGCTCTCACCAAAAGCCAGCTTAGGTGATTAATTAAAAGCTAATACTTTTCCGTAGAGTCACGAGCTGCTAACGACATTAACAACGCTCCCTCCCCCTCCAAAGTGGGGATTAGGAGGAAGCAGGAAGCCACGGAGGAGGGACCCTGGGAAGCTCGACATCCACACGGCTCTGCATGAGAGAGACTCCCGCGTCTCCTCGTCCCAGCAAAAGGGAGACGGAGGAGCCCAGGGAAGCTCTGAGTTCCCCCGTGCTGCCAGCGTTCGCCCTCTCCCTGTGGGAAGAACAGCAGCAATCCCCACGTAGCATCTCCCGTCTACAGCCCTGCACCAGCGCCCGCTCCAAAGAGCAACGAGAGCTTTTGTCACCTGTGACCTCTCTGATGTCCCCGAAGCTCAGCAGGATGAATTCTGCCTTCCATCCCAGAGCAGCAAGGCAGGAGAGGTGCTGCCCAAAAAGCACCGTCGTGCAAACCAGCTTATTAGTGCTCTCTGCACGCAGTGAGCATCCCAGGGCAGGAGGGGTCCAGGACCAAGTAATTCAGCCACTTCTAACACGCTGACCTCCCTGTACAGACATGGAGACTCCTCAGGCCAAGCCCTTCCAGGGCAACCTTTTACTTCACAACTCCTTCACTTGGTGCTGCTGCAAAGAAACTCCCAAACCTGCCAGGTCCCTGTGTCCTGTCCTCCTCTTGGCCCCTGCATTGCCACCCCACTCTCACACCATGTCATCCCTCCATCTGCTCCGTTTTCTAACCCCTCCCTCACAAAAGGGTTGAGGAGATCCCCTAAAAGTAAACTTTCCCTGAAGAACAAGAAGATGTTAAACCCGCAGCACCCTCCTCGCGAGCGGAGCCGGACGAGCAGAGGCCCCCGTACGTGTGAGAATGTCAGGAATCCCAATGTTTGGACTGGTTTTCTCTGCCTTCCCCAAACCTCCAAACACGATCGACATCCAAACGGAGATGCTCCCCGCACTGCCGTTTCCTCCCTGCCCCTGCTCCGACAGCGTGGGTCTGCCGGCTTGTCCCTCCTGGTGACATCCTCCTGGCTCAAGAACTTGCTCCCCTTCCCGTTTTCAGGTGCTCCGCCGCATCCCGCTTCCCATCAGAGACGGGCACGCAGCCACGGGGCTCTGAAAGAGTTAACGGTGTCTGGCCCCCACGAGTCGTCATATTTACAGGTCTGAGAGATTAAAACCAGAATTTACCTCGAGTGATAGGCTGGTAAGTTTATGGTATTTCTATTTATAACAGTCCCTCCCCCACCTATTCTTGCTCTGTTGCCTGTCTTCTAATCACCATAATCCTGCCTGGGTCACCTGGGGGTGGGAGGAAGGGAGAGAGCTGAAGAACTTCATCCTGGGATCTGCTAACGAGAACCAGATGTGGGAACCTGGAGATGACAATGAGGTCAACCGTTTTCGGGGGCTGGGGAACATCAGCAAAGGGTGGGGGGACACCAGTGAGGAGGAAGAGAAGAGGCTGTGCCAAGCCCAGAGCCTCCCCGTGGCACTGAAGCCACGTACCGGAGGGCGAATTTTTGGTCTGGGTTTCAGGGACCCACTGGGAGTTTGCAGGCTTGAATTACAAACGAAGCACCGTGTTCCGACCTGAGTGCGGCGAGAAGAGGACTGCAATTAAGACGAATGAAAAACCATAGACCCTGGTAAGCCTGCCTGCCGTGCATTTCCATTCCCCGCCATCTCAGCCCTGCCCGGTTCCCAAAACATCGTACAAGCGATGGCCTCCACCACGGGCGGCTCTGAAAGTCCGGCTGTTTCTCCAAAACACTCGCCTGAAGTGCGGCAGACGTCACCGGCCGCAGCGCTGCCCCGCGTTCACTTCAGACAGGACAAGGAGTGCTCCGGCGGCACCGCGGCAGCCCAACCTGCCGCCCTGCTGCCAGCACGGCCGGGCCGGGGGCAAGCGTCGGCGGCCCCAGGGCTTTGGGGGAGCTGTGCCGCCCTCGGGTCGAGCTCAGCCAGGAGAGGGAGAAGATTGTGGCACCAGCCCTTTGCTTTGAAGTCCTTGACCTACAGACAGGCCAGGTCCATCACCCCGCTGCCTGCAAACCTTCACCTGAAACCTGGTGCAAAGGCTCGCTCGCGTCCACAGCAGGCCGGGGAGCCGTCACAGAGGGCACAGTGGGGAGAGGAGGCTTGCGGACATGGTGCTGGTGGTACGGCGCAGGTGGCTGGAGCACGCCGGAGAGCCCGTAGCTTTTGGGACTGTCCTTCAGCTGGTCGCCGCAACCAGCAAAGCACATTCACCTGCCCAAGGACCTCCGCTTGGTGCCCTTCCTACACGAAGCACATTAAGGCAGGGGAAACTTATGGGGAAACTGAGGCACAGAGCGCGCTGGTGACAAAATCACTGCTGAATAGGGAGGCAATAACAAAATATCCAGCGGGTGCACGGTGGAACAGGACCAGGAGAGCCCAGGAGCTCCTGGCTGACGGTCCCACATGGCAAGGTGCAGCGTTCCCCCTCCCAGCAGCTCTCCAGCACGCACTGGAGCGGGTGCCGAGCGTTGCTGGGATCCATAGCTGAGCAGGACAAACGCAGCCAGCCTCAGCAAACGCTGCTGGGCAGGAGGGCCCACCAGCCATTACCTGGTACGGCACAGCGTCACCCGCGAAGCCACCCGCGTGGCCAGTGCCGCAGGGAGGTGCAGAGTCCCGGCGTGGCCCTGAGCACGTTCCCGTGGCCGTGCTGGAGGGGTTGTGCAATCGGCAGCCCGGGCTGCCGCATCGGCACATTCCGGGGGCCTCACGCTGCTCAGCACCCCCTTCTGCTTCCTCCCCTGTTTATCCTTCGGTCCTGGCGGATTGGCTGCCGGCCTGGCCGCGAGCACGAGGAATCTGTGCCATGGCTGGCTAACCAAACACCGCCTAAGCCCGGGGAGCTGCGGGGTCGGTGCTCGGCTTCAGACCCACTTCCCCATCAGCAGGAGCCCAGCTGGCTCTGCCACGTGGGATGAAGCCCGAAGAGCACCCAGCGCGACAGCCCTGCTCCGCTCCGGCTGAGGATGGCGTCCCTCCCACGCCTGCCCTGCCGGAGCGGGACACAGCGAGGGGCCACAACAAAATCCTGTCCTTGCCCAGAGACCTGGGCTATGCGTCTGCCAGCCGGGGAGAGCCAGCGGTGGGGACAGAGCTCCTTGTATAAGGGACAGCGGGACGATCTCCCCATCGCTTCACGTGCCCAACCCTGGGCTGCCCAGAGGGTACGGAGGGGTAGAAACGCCTCCTCCGGTGGGAAGGACCGCGACCCCAGAGCCCCTGCCTCCCCCCCAGATACCAGCCCAGCATTCCTCCTTAATTAATGCTCTTTATTACCTGACTGTAACGATAACCAGTCACTCCCAGCAGAAGTGGCTCCTGTAACCTGAAGTGGGACGCCAAGCCAGACCACTCCCCCATCTCCCCCAAAGCGCTTTCGGGACCACCCCGGAGCGAAGCCCCGGCTGTCCGAGGCACTGAAAGGGGCCCCCAGGCCCCCTCCCTGAACCGCAGCACGGCTCCTCCATGGGGTGAGCCCCTCCTCACACCAGCCCCTCTATCGTCTTCCTTCGGCCCCTCCAGGACAGCCCGCGGGGGTCTGCACGGAACTGTACGTGGTGTCAATGCAACTGCCTGACTTCAGGGGCCTTCGCTGGATCTGATGCTGACGGAGCTACGCTGAGCTGCACCGGCTGGTTCCTCCTAAATACTGTCCTTGAGCAGTTGCGGTGCCTTAGGACACCCTTCTCCCGCACACACAGCACGTGCCCCTTCCCATCACAAAAGGTGGGACTGTCCCAGTCAATGCAGAGCTACAGCCACCACCGTGTCCCGTCCTGGGGACATTCCCTTGTCAGCCCGTCACCGAGGACAGCCCGGCCTCTCCAGAGCGATGGCACAGCTCGTGCATCCCCCGTTCATGCCCGAGCAGAAAACCCAAGATCCAGAGTCACAGCAGAAACACAGCCAAGGCTGAGCTCTGGGAATCCGTGGGACAAGATCCTGGGGAAAACACCAAACTCAGGACTAAGGAGATGGGGGTTCGTGAGAATTGGGGCATTATCCAGAACGTGTGGGCTCCAGGGAGCCTAGTTTGTGTCTCGCGTATTTGAAATGATCTAATGAATGGAGCAACTGAGAGGGGCTTTCAACATACACACTCACACACCTTCCCCCCACACCTTCTCCGCGGAGAGGCCAAGGCTGCGCCCGGCCCGACGGTACCTGACCCCCGGCTCCCCGGCAGCCCCCTTTCGCTCTCGGAGAGCTCCCAGCCAGCGTCCCCGCTCCCACATCCAGCTCCACTGCCATCCTCCCGCTGCCGAGAGGAGAAACCACCGCGCTCCCGCGCCAGCTGGGGTGGGATGCAGAGAGCATGGTGCATCAGAAGGAACGGAGATACGGGACAGGTGGGATTTAGCCAAGATCCCAGATTTACCACAGTGCGTATAAAGCGTTACAGGGTCTCCAGTGGCCAGGAAGACCCTGGAGCAACAACCTGGTGAACTGTGAACCAGCACCAGAGGCAAAGCACTCAGAGTAATGAACCGCACTGGTAAGAGGTACGACCAAACCATGGCCAGCCTGCAGCCCTGTGAATAGTCAGTAGCACCATCCACAGCAGCATCTCCATGTCCCCTGGAAGGCTCCCTTCTGCTCTCAGAGGCCCACAACTCCTTAGCTTACAGGCACAGATGAATGTATCTGACAAAAGTGCCTTTGGAGAAGCTGGAAAGTGTCCCTAACCATTGAACATGTCCTGGCTCAGGCCCACAGCAACCCTCACTCCCATACCTGTGCGCAGCGTTGCTATTCCTGATATACTATAGCAGGAAAGGGATACGAGCCAGTATATATACCCTGTATAGGTGTATATATAGAGACATAACGCCCTCCCTCCATCTCCCAGGCATCGGGGAGGACAAGGTGTGTGGTGAGAGACATCCCAAGACAGAATAGGTGTGGGGAGCCAGAGGAAATCATCCCTCTGTGCCACAGCAGGGCATGGGCATGTCCCTCAGGGAGCCCTGCGGGAAAAGGCGGGCAGCTCCACGCAGAAGAGATGACCGAGCCCCGTCCTCCCTCCCAAACCTTCCTCAGCCCTCCTCGTTCTTCTCCCTCCTTCCCACGGCCCTCTCTGGCCTCTCCGCCAGCCACCTCTCCGCACCTTCACCTCTTCCAGCCCCTCTCGAATTTCCCCATCTCCCCTTGCCCCTTCCCTCCCGGAGCCGTTATCCCTCAGGACCCTCCCGAGTCCCTTCTCCTTCCGTCTCTCCACCCGTGTCCTGGCCTCTCCTCCGTCCTTGCCAGCTGTGAACCTTGGCGTGGATAGAGCCATTGTCCTCTGGGCATGGGGGCCGAGGAGGAGGAGGGGAAGGTGTGAGAGGGGACACAGTGGAGCGTTTGTGTGTGTCCCCGCAGCCGTCAATGCCCTGCTTGTCCATTCATGCACTAAGATGGCAGCAACAGCAGCACCCACACAAGCGTCGCCATTTGGCGGGGTCCAAGGTGCCTGCCCAGGGGGGCACATTGCCCTGTTTGTTTGGAGTCCTGCAGAGGCAGAAGACAACGCCTTTATCTCCCTCTCTGGACCGCGGGTGTTGGGGGGCTGGCAGGGGGGACAGCAGGACCAGAGAAGGCCACTTCATCTGGCGTTTCTTGGGACTGACCGGGAGGTACCCGGCTCTGCCACCCTCGCACCTCCACTCCCCAGCCCTGGAGGAAGACGGGAATGGGGAGAGGTTTTTCAGCAGAGCCTCCAGCTCCCTCCTGCTGAGGCTCCTGCGTGCTGGGGGGCTCGCCTGACCCGGGGCAGAGCAGCACCCCGTGCCGTGCCCGGCGCGGGATGACGGCACACCGGCCACCCGCTTCACCAGGCGTTACTGGGCTGCAGTTAAAGGACTGGGCAGTAAAAAAGGAGACATAATCATAGAATCACAGAATCACCAAGGTTGGAAAAGACCTCTAAGGTCATCAAGTCCAACCGTCAACCCAGCCCCCCCATGGCCACTAAACCATGTCCCCAAGCGCCTCATCTCCACGTCTTTTAAATCCCTCCAGGGATGGGGACTCCACCACTGCCCTGGGCAGCCTGTGCCAAGGCCTGACCACTCTTGCAGGAAAGAATTTTTTCCTCATGTCCAACCTAAACCTCCCCTGGCACAACTTGAGGCCGTTTCCTCTCGTCCTATCGCTGTTACTTGGGAGAAGAGACCAAAGCTTCCGCTCTTGCGTGCTCGTCTCTGCAGCCCACTAACTTCACCTAGATTGCAAGTTTTGGGGGACAGGAGTGACCTTCTTCTACAGGGTAACACGAGCTCCCTGTCACCATGTAGCAGTGAAGGTCCAGCACTGCTCTTTTTGCCACCAGCGTGAACTTTCTTCAGTGTGAATCATTATCAGAACATATATTCAATACAAGAAAAAAATAATAGTATTTAATACCAGCTGTGTACCGGCGTTAAGCAGAGACTACGACCCGGCTGCCCAGAGCCTTGCCATGCTCGGCGGTGACCGGGAGGGGCAATAAAGACTCCGAGGGGCACAAGGACTTGACGGCAGATGGCTGAGCAATGCCACTGCTGCTCTGCTACTGCCAGGGAGAGAGCGCAGGGACAGTCCCCAGACACTGACCTCACCGCAGGGCCACCAACACTGCTGGGCTTGTGGGCCTGGAAAGGCTCTTAGGAAACTCGGAGATCCAGGAGCCGCTCCAGAGGTCATTTTCAGCCCAATTCTGAAGAAGTGCGCACCGCACCTATAGGGGACTCGGGACTTGGAGCTGCGCTGCCTCTCCTGGAAACCCCCCCAGCACAAAACAATCCTTAGGTAGGAAGATTAATAATCAAACAGCAGCAGAATACAAACCTACAGGCAGCCAAGCATCGCCTGGAACACCACGTCCAGATCGGGCGTCTCGTTCCTCCCTTCTAACTGGGAGGCAACAAGGTCTCTCCTGTCCACTTTGGACAGCCTCCAGAGGAGACCGAGCCCGAGAAGGCAGAGCGATTTATCTAGATGGGACTTTTGCCAGGGCTTGGGGAGGGCCATCACTACTTTTGTGCAACCAACATCGATCAACACAAGCAGAAGTGTCAGGTCATCAGGCTCTTCCTTCTCCTCACACAGCTGGGACGTGCAACCGTACAGCACTGGCTCTCAGCGCTACACTGCAATAGCATTTGCTCCAGAACCGACTCCTGCGAAAATCACAACGAGCACCAAAAGTTTCTTACGTCGTTGGGTTTCTTCTACCACCGCTGCAGTAAACCCTCATCTACCTCTGCTACAGACGTGGCACAAACCTCCCAAGACCCAAGGCCACTTCCCAGGATCTAAAAGCAGAGCAACGCAACCAAGAGAAGTGGACAAGTCCAGCACACCGGTACAGGGCAGTCGTTTCTTTCCCCAAGGAGGAGATTCAATGCCTCCTGCTTCACTGGTCTAAGTCTTACTCAGCAGCCAGGGAGTATAAACTGCAGGTACTCCCGCAGCCGGCGCACGCTGGGGTTGTGTAAATGGTCCAGCGAGAACCCTCCTGCTCTGCCGCTTGGCTTCTGTTCAGGGTCGATTCACGAGCTGATGTGCCCTGCTTGGGAGCTCTTGCCCTCCTTGTGCTCCTGAGAGAGGGATGGACCGAAGGACATAGTGGACTCTATTTCTTTCTGATTTCACCCATCTTAAGACAATACCAACCATTATATCCCCGAATCATGCAGACCACAGAATTTTGTTCAGGGTGTCCCCCAGCAAACCCAGAGTTTCTCACATCCTTCGGACAGATGGAATTCTGAACTAGGCTTCAGCTGATTAATTCATCTTCTGAAGAAGGGGCCACACCAATCCATTTCCACCCTTTAGTTCCTCATCTTAGTTTGCACGATGTATCTCCATACCCTTAATTACCAGACTAAAGAGCGCTCTGCTCCAAGAAAGCTGCTTTTCAACAAGGTGTTTGTGGACTGGCTCAGTCACCTTCATGCTTTGCCTTTTCCTGACCTAAGCTAGGCTTCTCTCGCCACTCACAACACATAACAAGTAACGATGCAATTCAAATAACTATTTTAAAAAAGAATCCCTAGGGATTACTGCCACACTGGCTATTTCCATACAGGCTTTCAGACTGAAACTGAGATTTCTTTTTTTTTTTTTTTGAAAAAAAATGTGTTGTTTGCATTTTCTGACTAACTGTGAGCTGTCTCCTGCACCGGAACATAGTTCCTGCACCAGGGATTTAGCAAACAGTTACCAGACAATACAAATGAGATACCAAACGTGCTGCTTGGATCCCATCCACCCTGCAAGCTCTCTGTGCGTTCTGGGTCTCACTTCAAAGCAACGTGCTGTCTGGAGCGGTACAAACCAAGAGGGAAGCTGCCTGGCACGCTGCTCGAGGACGCTGTGTGAGGAGGGCAGCACACGGAGGAGAGGATGAGGAGGTCACCCCGGGCGTGGGGAGATGGGAGGCACTGACTCCACACATTCCCGCCGGCAGAACGGCTCCTCAGGCTCTTGATGCGCAGAACGAGTCGTCTCCACACATTTAGACAAGTGGAGGCAAATACCGGGACTGAAATAAGGGTGAGATGTGCCCAAATTGAGATAAACCTCACGGCAGCACTGCCTGAGCTGTGGGCACAGAAGCACAAAGGATGGATGACGATGGGTAAGACCTTCTCACAAAGGACTAAGCGCAGAAGAGACGCGTGAGGAAGGTCAGGGACCTGCAAACTAAATCGAGAGCCCTCTCCTGGTACCTGGCTCTGGGAGCCGTCCCTCCTCTGCTCCCTCCAGCGCAGAGGACCACGGGCACCGCTCACCCAGCTCCTTCCACCACAGCAGAGATCACCCGCTGCTGCTGCTTTAAAGCACCTGCTGGGGAAAGCAGCGTGTAGGTCCCGAGCGAACAAGTCTGTCTTGCTGCCAGCCAGAACTGTGACAAAGAGCCGAGTTGTGAGGGAAGAGTGGGAAGGCAAGGAAATTACACAAATTGTATGAGTCATTAGATCAATAGATTAAAAGACCTCTTAGAGCCTTCTGTCCAGGCCAGCATAAGGTCATTCATTCCCAGCTCGCTCCTTAGGGCTCTGCCCCATGTGTCGGGACTTTCATCACTTCCATTTGGGAGACGATGCTGCAGCCCCGCACTCCTCCAAGTCCGGCTGCCCTCCTCAGAGCCCGACCTGAATGCTCCCTTTCTTATCTCCGCTCACCGCCAGTGCCCCGTGTGCTAAATAGCACAAGGATTTCACAGCGGGGCCATTCACCATCTAGACACCACAACTGCTCACAGACCAACTCCTCCGCTCCTGACTACCATCAGCCTGACATTATCTGTTTCCTGCGGCTGTTCCCAGCCTGTGCATGATCCCCGTGCTATTGCTTCCCACTCCCACCCCAGCGTCTGCCGCAGCCGGGAGCAGGGAGGCTGTCTCTCTCCCTTTGAGTATCTACGTTTGGAATGATTTTCCTCCAATGTACTTTCTTTTGCTTTCCCCAAAAACGAGGGCCACAGCTCCAGCTGGGCTGAACCACAGCGGTTCGGCTGACTTCATGGGAAACGGAGCGGAAAGCCTGGCCTTCCTGCAAAATCCACTTTTCATCTTCTCACTCAACGCTTGTGGTACCGGCAGCATCTTTAGATTGCTAAATACACTCAATAACAATGGAGGTGCTGCCAACAACACGCTCTGAGGTCTGCTGGGCTAGGTGTTGTCAACTCAAATATCAGCCAGACAGCCCCTGCCCTGCAGCATTTACAGCCTTGAATTTCTCCAGTGCATTTCACTTAATGCCGAACGACATCCTGATTAGAAACTTCCCCCACATGGAACTGACAGGGAGAACAGGAGAGAGATCAAACACTGTGTCACTGACAGAGCTAAAATACAGCTGTTAATATACAGACATCAAAGAGCAGAGGGGTTATGAGCAGAGACCCCCAGGGACTGGTACCTGGGCCAAAGCCATTCAGCATTTTTTATTGCTGCTCTCCCCTGGCAGCGTTGGAAGGTGGCACACTTATTGGTGGGATAGCAAAGAAAGGAAAAAACATACTCATTCTTACAGTGTCTTGTCACCTGGCAAGCGACAGCAATCTGTCTGCTGCATAATAACGAAGAAAAGGCAGGACAATAACCTGAAAGTAGCATGTACAGGCTGGGAAACTGTTGGAAAAAAAAAAGACTAAATGAAAGGCTCCAGTTTTCAGGACTAACCACGCAAGTCCTCGACACAACGTCGCAGCTCTGACAGTGACTGCAGAGTTCTCCATCGAGCAGAAGACAGAGAAATGATCCTGGCTTTTCTGCATAGCGCTGCCGGAATCGGTGGCCCACCTCTGGAAGAGGGCATGGAAATACTGGAGAGACTTTGGAAAAGGTCAAAATAACGCTGCTCAGGATGCACAAGAAGCTTTACGAAAGTCTCTGTCTGGTCTGTTTATTACCAGGAGGCTGAGCAGTGGTTGAATCCTCACGCATATGAACTCATAAGAACGCAGCTTGCTGGGAGGGAGTTTCAGTCTTGTGAGGAGGGTATGGCAGTCGGAGTGCAAGATTTGACAGCATCAGCCACGAAATAAGACGTTGCTCCTAGCAGGGAGCAACAGCTTTCCCAGAGAGGTAAAACTTGCAGGTCAGGGACCATCTGCTCCTCCGTGCTTGCAAAGCACAGCCACAGCAGGCCCACGGCCCTCGCGTCTGACTGCAATATTAACATTACTGGTCACCATTTTTTGGAAACGATAAAAAATTACTCTCAAAAGAGATGCTCTAGGAGTAATTCTACCTCTCGGATATCTTGGAGGCCCCTCCTAGTGGTGGAGCCCACAGTGCTCTGAATCTAACACAACACGGAGGCAGCAGACGGTGTCTCAACAGACACAAGGAGCTCAGGGAGACCAACCCAACTTTTTCAGCACAGAAACGCACAACCATGGCCCACTCACTGTCCAACAGTCCTTCAGGTTCTCCACATCACTGAATTATGGACAAAGGTTTCAGAGGTAACTCAGTGAGTAGAAGCTGACTGAGGATTTTCAGCAGTTCAGGAACACTTTTCACAATATTTTCCTATTTCCTTAACCCCACTGTAGTTCACCGATCCTCCCAGGAGAGTTCTATTAGCAAAATTCACCCACAGCACGTTACCGCGTTTGGTTAAATCATGAGTTGTCTAATGGAAGGGGAGCAGGGAGAGCACTTCGTCCCGCTCCCGGCAGACACCTCCGTCTAGCACAGCACGCTGGGTTCATCCCTTGCCCCAGGTCTTTCAGACAGTCCCCAGCTGTGAAAGCAGCTTCCCTGGAAGCTGACACACAAGAGACAAACCATTCCCAAATCCCAGAAGTGTTAACTTTTATTCTGGAGCTAATCTCCCTTCAAAGGCTGTAGGACAATTCCTCACTACCTATGAACAACACCGGGAGCTACCCATGAAAGGTGATCTAAACGGCTGGAATGACTGTGGTGGTGACTGCGACCAATTTTAGGGGGGAAAGCTAAGCCAAGAAGACGAATGACCAGAGTTTCAGCCACCCAAAGCTCCCCCAGACACCACAGCCTGCTTTGCTGGAGTTTTCTAAGCTTTATTTCCCCTCTTTCCTTTCTTTTGTGACAGACTCCAGTATGTCTTTGGAACAGCACGGCTGTACCCTGCAGCCAGGATCCATCCCCTGCCAGACCCCCGCTCCACTTCTTTTGGAGGCTCATTGTGCGGATTGGGGTCTGTCACGATAGAAAAGTCACTTTCCCCTTCTGCAGATTCCTGGGTCTCTCCTAGAAGTCTGCTCACACACGAGGCTAGGGAAGAGCAACGCCATGTCATCAGCAAAGTATGTCAGTGCTTATGCCTTAGGTCTAAATCCGAATGAAATGGGACTTTCAGCTTAACGCACCTCCCTCTCGCTGCTCGGTGAACTTATAGAATCATAGAATCACAGAATCACTAAGGTTGGAAGAGAACTCTAAGATCATCGAGTCCAACCTCAACCCAACCCCCCCATGGCCACTAAACCATGTCCCCAAGCGCCTCATC